>JAPWLS010001234.1:0-38910 GCA_028551675.1 Tineola bisselliella | reverse complement strand
AAGCTATAAGGGCAAAATTTTTTTTTGCGAAATTGGATACGCATACCCTCTAATTTTTTTCCAATTGACTTTAATAACTGAAATATTAAATATTATCGCTATCGCATAATGATAACCCGTGCCGACTTGATGTCAAAGTTTGAAATAAAAGTTAGTATGGAATCCATACAGAAGATTATAGAACTTTCTGTTTATTTGATAAATAAAACCATGTTTAATGTGTGTCTTATATTTATTTAGCATTAATCATTAAAAGGACATATTAATTAAATTTTCTTTTCAATTTTTTTTTGTTACAATCAGGATATACCTGTCTGTGCACTTGTACACAACGTAGTAAAAATTGCTTTTGTTCCTCTTCAATGGTGATCAAGCCATAAAAGTCTTGCATTAACTTAACCATCCTTTCAGCTGTATTGTTAACGGCTGTAAGTGATAGTAGCTTAGTTTTAGCGTCTTGAAATAAATAATTGTATTGTCATGAAGTTGGACACTCTTGAAGGAAACTGTCATCAATTTTAAGTCGATTGAACAAAAACTTGCTTTTGATTGACACAAAGTCGTCGATGCTTTTCTTTGAAAAAGAAAGAACATTTAAATTATCATAACATAATTAATGTAATAAAATAAGACAAAGTTATTATTTGTGAGACTGACCGTAAAGTGACCCACAAAGTTCTTCTTTCGATGGTATGTAACGTTTACTGTAGGCAGATGGGTTTTCTTTGGTTAAGTTAGTGACCTCTTTCACCTTTGTTCCATGGCCTACTTCATCGTCAAATAAGGACAAGACAGCCACTTCATCTGTCAAATACCATAAGTGCTAGCAGAACTTCTGTAAAGCTGCTTTCGAGGAACTTTTGTCTATGCATTCGTAAGCTTTCATGGCCATTAAAAACACAAGTCCTGGTAGGGTGCTTTTATTGCTCAATTGCGTTGCATCCAAGGCTTGACGTAGGATGTCACGATGAACAGGCAGACATCTAATTGTGAATTGAGAGCTAAGTAGGGATATTTTTATTGAATAAATTACTTTCGCCATCCATCGAGCTTGGTGCATGGCGCCTGGAGGCCGAATCTTAAATTTGTGCTCTGTATCTCCACCAAGAAATATTATTGAGAGCTCTATTAATTCTCGGTAGTCATCTCTAGCAATTTTTTCAGTCAATGCAGTTCGGTAGAATTCTAAGAGTTTGTTAATTTCTGAAACTTCCAGGTACGATAACTTTTCTGGATAGTTCTGTATTTTCTTGGGATCTACATCTTCCAGTTTTTGCGAAACTTTTTGAACAAAGGAATGTCAGGGCTTGTAGTTACTTTACTAATTTTTGCCTCAAACACGCCTTTCAACACCAATTCGTAGACGTGATAGCGGTAAGCGAAAATAAGCATTTCTCTGTTCAGTTTCTGTTCGAGAAGCGGTAATTTGATGTTTTATGTCTCCTATTAAAAATATTCCTTTTTTAGACTCCACAGACATCTTGACTGAACGAAAGCAAAGCGTTTACTAAGAAAACAAACAAGTAATTACAAGTACTTTGATTTATTATATTATATTCTTATATATATATATATATATATATATATATATATATATATATATACACGAATCAATTATATAGATATTACTTTAAATTATAAATAAATGCATCATATCAATCCCTTAATCCTTACTTAAGACTTTCAGAACGAGGACAACAGAAACACATTAGACCCCAAATTAGCCACCGAACAAATACTATTTTACTGCGATCAGGAATCGAACTCTCTATCGACTGTCCAACAAATGCCAAGTTAACTTATTGACCCTTCTAAGACGCTTAACGCCACGCTAGCGATACTAATAGTTATATATGTAAATTACGATTAGTGGGTAGTTATGTATAATGGTAGGTGACTACCGCATTGTCAGTAGTCGTTGACAAGAGTCATAAATGATTACACGTAATAAGGACTTTTACTTCCACAACTACGACATAGGTACATGTTATATAATATTATGTGTATGTCATGTGTATTTTCTTTTTTCACCCTTAATTTTCTTTTTGGTTCTTATTTTATTTTATTATGTAACGTCTAAACTTTTTAAAGACTTTTTAGAAGAATTCTTATTTGAACTGTCCTATCCTATAATTAAAATTTCATTTAGTTTGTATAATAGTAGTAGTCCTTTTTATAATATGTAGTCCTAATGTGATTTTGTAAGTAGGCTTTATAAATAAATAAATAAGTTAATATTACAATTAAACGATTTTATGCGGGTTAATTTCGAAAGTATTGCAGCCAAAGTTTAAATGCTCGGAATTTAGTTAAGTAGTAAAACCCCAAGGGATTGTTTTAAAGTTTATTATAGTTAATACATTTAACTGAACTATTTTCGATGTAATATATCTCGTTCGTGGTAACCAGGTCACTGGACAGAGAGAAAAGAGCCGTAATCTTAGAAAAAACTAACTCACAAGGAAATCCTAACAAATAGCTTGTACTCTCTGATTTAAACTAAAGTTGGGAAATAAGAGAAGTAATCTCGAAATAAGCGTTTTCTTTTACCATCTTTATGATTTTATTTACACATTTTTATTTATTTGTTTATTTTATTTTATTTTAAGAAATAGGAAAGACAACAGATAGGTACATAATATACAAAAATAAACACAAACAAACTTATAATCCTATTAATATGAAACACAAAATATATAGAAAAAAATAATCGTTATCTTAAAGCTATTTTAAGAGAAATAACAGAAAATCATTTATAAAATATCAATTAACAATGACTAACTTAACAAACAATACATACATATACCAATTACACTATATATTATATATCATAGTATATATACACTATATAACACCACACGTGTAAATTATAATTATTTTGGGCTGTTGCTCGAATACTCGAGGTCATAAATAAAAGCAGAATAAAAAGATTAAGATTCATTCAAGTCCTTTTTTTCATAAAAAACATAAGAACTTAGTCATCAAAACAAAATTATTTGCTTAAAGACGTGACATGAATTAATCGTAATCGAAGCCATACATTGTCGCAGTCCTAACGATTAAAAACTCGCGGACAGATACAGAATATAATCACTCGAAAGCACCAAGATACTTACAAAAAACGCCGATCAATCAACCGGGTTATTACACGCTTAACCCCTAAAATATGACCACAATAAATTATAATTAGAAAGAGCCGTTTGCAGGCCTTTGACTGTCATATTAGTTATTCAATTTATAGACCTAACTTAACACCTTGAAGACCGCATTGCAAAATCGTATTTTTCACATATGGACCGGCATTTTTTTTTTACGTGTATTATTTATCAAATATTTTTTTGTATTGTATGTATTTAAATTATGCCTACCGGTGTACAAGCAGTCCCCAAGTAAAACACTTCAACGTGTTAAGTTCGGCCACGTGGCAAAAACAATTGCTACCATAAAGCGACTGCGGCAGCAGAGGTCGTTTTCAATATTAAGTTACTTTCAAGGAACTACGCCGGGATTGCAAACTGAGTAATATTGAAAAACAGGTCAAAATTTAAATGTGTAATTAGCACCAGCCCCAATCAATCAATGTCTACGCCGGAACAATGAGCGTTAGGAAAAGAAGAGAGATAGAATGTAATAGGACGCGTTGGGTGCGAGGAAGAAAATCATTTTTCCTAATAACATCAATGTTTGAGAATTTATCGGTTATTATTATATTTATTTCAAAGATAATTCACGTTTAGATTTTTTTTTATTCTAAGGCTTTATTTATAACGTAATCGAAATGCCTTTTTATTGTGATATTTTTACGTAAGATAATAAAAATTAAGATTCTTTTACATAATTTTATTTTTACATACATTTACTTCATTTGATCATAGTATATCTCTAAACATATATAAATTGAATATATTATATACTGTGTAAATATAAGAGTTATTACCAAGTACATGTTTAGTTATTTATAAAATTCCTCATTCCAGCTTTACGTTGAACTTTATGTTTGGGTTAGATTGGCATCCCGTTTTAATTTATGTGGCTGATGTCGCATAGTTTCAGCACGTTGTTTACATCATAGTTATGGTAAACAAATTCTCATTTTGAACCCCACATAAGATATGACACGCCGAAATCAACTTAGCACTCAAACCATCTGAGTACACAAATGATATAAGTATATAGTAGATCCCTCAGACGTTAACTTGGCACCACGAAATACTACTACTAAAGGCGAGAGATGTAGATGACAAAAGGTGACGCATTGTTCCTAAGTACCTACAATGTAATTTAAAGAAAAAAAACAATAAAACTTAGTGACAATCGATATCGATTCGTTTTGAACTTTGTAACGCGTCTGAGAGCGACCCTCTTAATTGATGAGCCAATTGTCGAAGTAATCGACAACTTTAAATCGATTTCCAGATTGCCATCTGACCGCGATAGTCGGGCCAACACCACGATTTGAACCTAGGTTTATTAGCTTAATTCAAACGATTTTAAATAACAATTTAATTTAGTTCTATAAATATTGTTCAACTATTAATTAAAATTTAAGACGAGTTTTAAAAACTTTATTAAACTTTTAATACCTTTTGATAAATTGCTAAGCTGCATGGGTGCTGATGCCTTTGTCTTGACTAAAACAACATTAAATGAAAAACGACAACTATTATCTCGTTTCTTTTGTTTTATTTCATAAGCGGTCATTGCTTGCGACCATAATATCAATTACATTTTTAAATTGTCCTTTAAAGTTCACATCCATTATTTTATACGATGTAATAAATACTGTAAATATTGCTATGAAAAATTAAAAGATTTTCTGTACATATACACACAATTTACTAAAATAGTATCTCTCTGGCATAGTGGGGGTTTAGTAGACCATATTTTGGTTTAGTCAGCGATTGTACCATATGTAGACGCAATGTTCTTAATTAATAGGCAAATCTAAGATGCTGTCACGTGTCAATTGACTATTAAAATAAGTCATTCGTACTTATATTGATTTATCACTAGCTGTTGCCCGCGACTACGTCTTCGTAATAATGAAGATATAAAGTACTATAAAGTTTAATGATGTTTCATATTTCAGCTAACAGCGGACGTTTACTAACTAAACTATTGCCAAAATTTCATCTTTGTACGTCAAGCGGTTTTCTTTGTTTTTTTCAAATATTTTTTTCACACTTTGGGTTACATTATTGAAGTTATCATACGGATCCCTAACGTTTTTGAAAATATTATATCGCTTACGTTCATCAGGGATAATGTAGGATTCTAATGGTAAAAAAAAATTTCAAATCAGTCTATTTAATGCAAACAAACAATCAAATGTCTTCTCTTTATAATATTAGTATAGATTATATGTATAACATGTATTCAATATTCAATGCGCGTAAAACCGCGAGGCACAGCTAGTATGAGAATATTGCCACAAACCCACGGTCATTTGTTCTCCTCAGAAAATACAGAGGAGCCGTTTGAGCAACTCAAGAAATTAACGAGTAAGCTCCTATTTAGTTCTTATTACAAATTGTACCACAATTCCCTTTTCATTTTGCTTCTTTTAACAATAATAAACGTAACGGAGCGAGAATGTTACAAATAATTTTAAAAGACAAAGTAATTCTATTGTTTAATATGATCTTCTTTTATTTGCTCTTTATTTTGATGGAAACAAATGGTTATATAAATATATATATATATATATATATGTGGCGGTTGATTTTACAGGCCGAATACTTATTTAAGAAGATTTGTGGTTTTGACGTTTAGTCTGTCAGTGTCATCTTTCTTGTTTTTCTTCTGATTTTTGTGATAATTATATTTTTAATCCATTTTAATCTGCACTATTATTTCACATAAGTCTCTTTAAATATACATACTTGAAGGCGAGGTTTATCTCTAAAATGCGATCTCTTTTAGACAACGCTGAGTCCACGGGTTTGATTCCTTTAAAAGAGAGTTGTGAAATAGTTCGTTGTAAGGTGTAATCATTATTATATCTATAGCATAGCATAGAGCAGGGGTGGTCAAGCTCCTTGATAGTCCGAGGCATTTTTCAAAATTTGAAATTTATCGCAAACCGCAATCAAATATGTATTTAAAAGGTATTTAAAAAACGTTGCACTTAGTCTTTCATATTTGCTGTCTGTAATTTAAAAGACATTTTGAAACACATATGGAACGATAATATTTTTTTTAATACAATAGCACAAAAATGACAAAAGAACTCGAGTACATGTATTGAGATTATGCGAGCCGCAGGTTGGCCACCCCTGGCTTAAAGTATATTATAATAGTTTGGAATTAGAATATGCATTTATTATATATATTTATATATAAAGTAGCTCACACCGCAGCGTAATTTAAACAGCGTCATTGTTACCAAATACTTAACTTCGAAAGGACAGGTCAAGACATCCTTTACAAAGTTAAACACTTCCAGTAGAAGTTTTAGTCAATAGTTAGTGTTTATAACAAGCGCGAACTATACAGGATTAAGTTGCATAAACTTTGTATAACCTAAGACTGTAGTCGTTTAATTATTTAGACCCTTGCTGGAGACGGAAAGTTCACATATTTGCATATAAACCGATCTTAATTATAATCCGGAGCTCTAACGTTGGACCCACAATTCAACAAAACACTGCTTAATATCTATTGATCTATAAGCTGATAACTGTAACCATAAACAGATGTCTGGATGCAATAGTCAGCTTCACTATACCGACCTACACCATCCACATTAATGATATTAACAGAGCACACATTTTTCGCTATACGCAGCTATTGAAAAATCCGGGTGATTCTAAAACACGACCAAATTTACCTTGTATGTTTCTCTTCAAAGTGGTCATTCTTAATATATTTTATCACTCAGTCATGGATTTTAATAACGGTAATAACATTTATTATATTTTATAACGAGGAAAATAATGGAAGCTTCTATAATTTTGTTTTTAGAGTCCTGCATGAGACTGAACAAAACTGTCTACCGATGTTGACAATACACCATCAAAAACAAAAGTAACTTTCTCTCATCACATCTTCTACAGAAAAATCTACTTCAGCTAATAAATCACAAATAAAAATACCGTACTTTTAGAAAACTAGCAGTACCAATACCCAGCACGTAATGAAGTAGGTTGTCCCGGTAAAAGTTTGCGTCGTGATACTGAAACGAAGTTGCATCCGGCAGCGACTTGCGGAATGTGACCCACTACTCTCAACTAACAAGTTTTTATTGTGTTACTTTGCCAATATTTCAATTTCGATGCTAAAAGCTACTGATTTTGTATTACATGTTAAGTGACAACAGGCCTGAATGTTTATGTGTTTGTGTTTTCCTTGTTCAAATATAGTACCTACCTATTTCGTAACCAAGATCAGGACCGATTGGCTTTTTAACATGAAGGTTTACATGTGAATTAAAATTTTATAATTTCTTATTGGGTTGCTGCCCGAATACTCGACATTGGCAGAATTGTCTTTAATAGATATCTGAAGCCATTAATAAAAGAAGAAGAAGATTAGGAGCAGGACATGTGGAGTACTTAATACGAGTTACTAACCAATGAGAATAAGCCATAAATTGTTTGTCAATTTAACTTTCTTCATGTTTTTCTTATAAACACCAATTCAACTATACATACATTAAGTACACATTTTGTATATTAAGAGGCTTACTTCGAGATTTAGTACTCAAAAGGATGTAGGTCTAATTTTAAAAATAATACTTACGCATTGTATTTGAAGCCTGACAAATTTCATTCCATCTCTTTCGTTCAAGTGGTAAATGACAAAGATAGTGATATAAATATATTTGTAATAAATACTGAAGCTGAATCAACTACTAAATATGAATCAAATAAGACTTAATACCTTTTGGTCTAAGACTGTATATTTGGGTCGCATTTGTGTGACCTCTTCTCTAACCCAAGTCTAAGGGAAAGGCTGTAACTTGTGATGAAGAAAGTTTTACGTATTCACTAACCGCAGGCACCTCATGCGTGTCCATTTACATACATATATATATATTTAGTGCCAAATAGAATTATCCTAATGGTAAGCATTTTATTAAGATAAGTTATAAGAAATTCCTGGTCACGTAGTCACACAACATGCGGATATCTTCACATAATATGGGAATATAATCGCATGCGTTTTTAATATCTCCCGCATTCCGCACACAGTAACTAATGTATATTGGAAATATTTATAGATATTTGCATATTATTTTAGTTTAAGTTAAATTCATAAGTTCTCAAATTACTATTTTTTATTATCATATAAAATATTTATTTCAAATTAATAACTTCTGAGGTCTTAAAGTAATTCAAAAGACTGCATACTACTTATAATACTATCGCCTTTATTTTCTAATTATTTTAATCTGCATTATATTATTATAAATCTATTCCTAAACTCCAAACATAAATAACAATTTTGTGATAAAACAAACATTTGAACAAACTTTGATGACATGGTTAATTTTAGTTTTATACTACTTTTAGTTCGGTTTCCATCGTCATTTATTATTATATTAAAAAAGGAGGTAAAAAGTGAGCTTTAATTAATTAATTCAGGTAAAGGTACTTGCAATATTAAAGTCAAATTTGTTGCAAGCCCACCAAGTATCTGAAAAAAAGAAAAAAAACATTATTTGTAGCTGGTTAATAGTAGATCAGAGCAAACATTTTTTGTTATACTATACCAGGGGTAGCCAACCTCCTTGATAGTCCGAGCTGCAATTAAATACCTATTTAAAAGGTATTTAAAAACGTTACCCGGAAATACCACAAAGTCACAACACTAGATGGGTACTTACCGACAGCAAAAGTTCAAAATTATATTCAAAATACCCAGATGCTGATATGCTGATGCGTTTTGATCTTAATTTAGCATCCAAATTGAAGACCTGGAAGGAAATGTTACACTTATCGATCAATCAATATGTCAATATATATTTGATTAGTTTATATGTCTATGTTATATTCGCCTTTTTACTAAGGTAATGCTAGTTTGGAATTATTTTATTGAACGCCGAAACTTATGTAGAATAATACTGCGGATTAAAATGGATTTTACAAATATAATTATCACAAGCAAAAAGACACGGAAAAAGAACAAAAGAAAAACATGACATATGAAATGTCAAAATCCTAGAATCTTCATAATTTGTAAAGACAACCGCCACATGTTGATAGCGGCCTGTAACCAGTGATCGTCCTTAAGATGTTTTCGGTCCATCTTGTTGGTGAAGGTCCTATGCTACGTGGACTCCACTCATATTAATTTGGGTTTAAAAAAAAGGTTTATAATGAATACTAACAAGTTGACGTAACCGTGGATCGATTGTTTCATTCATCATTTCGGAGTTTCGACGACGGAAAATCTGAAACTTTGAAGTTTGTTTTAAGTAAAAGATTAACTGAGTGAATCCTTCGCTAAGTTTTGGGCTTAAATTTATAATACTTGATCCTTTACGAAGGCTGACTTCATTGTTTTTCAAGTTTAATTGTTTTCAATGTTTGTTCGGCTTCTTGTTCTATTTTGTCTATTATATAATACTAATACATAAATTTATTTATTTATTCAGCGTATTATTATAAATACTTAACATTTAGGCACTAAATAAATTATGTTCTATCTATTACGGCGCCTAATTTCCAGCACAAGGGAAAATAAAACTTTGACTGGAGACAAATGCTTCACAATTATTACTCCATGTTTTTTTAAAAACTGATATCTCGGATAATGGCTTATCTAATTTAAAAGACTTTATACGACTTACTATAACGTTTTTTTTAATTATTATTATTATTCTGATATTTCGATAGCACAGTCATCGTGATGGAATAAAAATTTGTCTGTAGTTTTTTGTTTTATTTTCAACTTATGTTTATTATTGTTATGCACCTACTATAATGATCAACTATCTCAAATTTGAGTAAGTTAAAAAATATATCTAAAAACTCACCTGCTTCTCAATCTGCATTGACACATAAACAAATGTAATGACCCTTACGGACTTAACAGCCAGCCGCAAACTAACTCTGACCAATGCACCAGTCTCGTTGTTTTCATCATAAACAATTAATATTTTAACTATATCAATGAACATTCTAAACACCACACTCAATAGATCAACAAGGAGTATGAAACCAAATTTATCGTTGACAATTTCAATGACGTCACACATCTCTTCATGTGACTTAACAAATTTTATAAAAAGCTGTTCTTTCATGTCGTACCTTTCATTATAATCTCTAAATTCGTTTAAAATAAGATTCTGTTTTTCAATATTATTAAACAAATTATTAATACACGAAAGATTATTCTCAATTTTTACTATTAAAATTGTCAATTTTAATATCGCTACGTTTGATAAGAACGATGCGTATGTTATTGTAAAAAACACTCTGAATGTTTTTGATGAGTTGCCTACGTATATTATATGCCATAGAAAATATAGCAGCCAGTATAATAAGGTTAGAAAACAAATTAAAAAAACAAAATTGGATTTTAAATATTTTTTACAAATTATTTCATTCTTCACTAAATCAATACGGTTTATTAATTTGTTATAGGTCGAGTCGTAGTAAATATTAAAAGCAATGAAAGTAGTTAAAATAATAAAATTAAATATAAAAGTGATCGCGTCTGTAATTATTCTCATTAGATCCTTATCGGACACAAACGTTTCTATATATGTAATTATAGTTATAAACAAAATAATAATATTTAGTGTAAATGTATAGATTAGTGATAAAGGCTTTTTCGTGAATTTTAACTCGTTTTTTGGCAATAGAGAAATTCCGAAAATTAAAAAGACAATTTCAAAATATTTCACGATTATTTCTTCATAGTTAAACTTATATTTTGTATTTTTTTCTAATTTTTGATTTACGAATATTTTCACCATTTCTAAATCTTTTTATAACACTTATGTACCAAGAGATTTGTACTCGAGTCTAATCGATTGCAAGCCTACGACTACGAAAACTCAGCCACGGTCGTTTTCTTTAAAAAAAAATATATTAAATGTTTTTCTTTTAAAAAGCTTTTAACGTAACTGTTAAATGGAAAATGTTGATTTTATCAAACAAAGACCTTTTCAACTAATAATTTAATAATATAAGTAAATCGTAGTCTATTATTTATATTATAAACTAGCTGTTGCCCGCAACTACGTCTGCGTAATAATGAATGAAATAAATCTAATAAGATTTATACAAACTTTCATCCCCTATTTTATTCCCTTGGGGGTAGAATTGATCAAAATCCTTTCTTAGCGGATGTCTACGTCATAACATCTACCTGCATGCCAAATTTCAGCCCAATCCGTCCAGTAGTTTGGACTCTGCGTTGATAGATCACTATATCAGTCAGTCACCTTTGAGTTATATATATTTAGAGATAGAGGAAATAAAGGTTAGGTCATACATGTGAAAATAGTATAATAAATGGATTTTTATACTATATAGCAGTTGTTCGGACGGAATTCAATGTCTAAGCCTAAAATAATTTTGGTGCTCAAATGGGCTGTCAGTTGTTCATTTGTTTTTCAATTGTTTTTTGTTTAAGAAATATTACGTTTTTATTTTTAAGTTCACATTTGTAATTCATATTTAATTCCTAAAATATAAATAATAAAGTGATAGGAAGTAAAGAATGTTTTAATTTATTAAGGCAAGCATACAGCAGTCTTTATCTGCTTTGAAAACAATCTCGTTGATGTGTATGTCGTAGTTATGGGAATAAAAGTCCTTGCGTCTAATCATTTATGGAGCTCGTTCACGACTACCAGACAAAGTGGTAGTCACCTACCATTATACATAACTACCCTACCATAACTTATATATATAACATCTGTGGGCTTATCACGAATTTAGTCTGGCTTTCGAATCGAGCTGGTACAAGTAAAACGGATAGGTTAGCAATCGGGATCATGAATTTTTACTAACGACTAACGAGCACCAGCAATCTATCAGATGAACGAAAGATCGAGACGTTCGAAAATTATCAAAAAGTATCTAAAATATTGTAGTTCCAAATCCGCACGCGGTGGCGCTGTTCAAATTTCCATACAAATCGCTTAAAGCGAACTCGGTTCGAAACCCAGACTAAAATTCGTGATGAGCCCACTGTACAAGAATTAATTTAGGAATATACAATGAATGACCTTTTTAAGATACCTACATATTCCAGACCAAACGTACGTAGTTTTTGCATAACATTAAATATGGCTAAGGCTACTTCACGGAATTGTTTTTTACGTTATACAAAAATAATAAAGCGTATTGAATATTGAATTTATTTTAAAGACTTCTGATAAAATTAAATACCCAAAAATAACCCTTTAAAAGTGTCATTTTACTACCCTCAAAACTCTACTAAACCCCTAAACATAACCCCAAACTTCTCAATTCTATCTTATCCTAAATCCTTATTGCTTTTTAATACTCCGCATACAAAAGATACTATTTAATCGATAAGTTTTTAGTACATCACTATTACGATAACGATATCTTAGTGTTGTATTTATCTATTTCTTTTTAGTGTATTTTATTTTTACATTCATAACAGTCTGAAACAGTTCTTTTCTAGTTATTCTTAACAGGTATAGTCAGAGCTAGTTTTAATAATAAATCTATTTATTATAGATAGGTATACCTATATTATAATAATTTGTATACATATAAAATGTTTTGACCAAAAGTTTTCATCCCTTGAGTTGATAATGCGGTTAGATTCGCCGATATCAATTTTATAGAGGACAGTCTCCATCTTTATTACAAACTATCTTATAAGTATACTTCCGATGTAAGCGACAAACAAAATGATAATATTAATTTCAATTTGATATTATTTCAATACATATTTCTAAAAAGAGATATCGTTTTCATTCGTTCGCGTAGTCATGAAGATATAAAGTATGAAGTTTAATGATGTTTTATATTTCAACGACAATACTAACGTACTTTTAGTAACGACTTTTATGGCAATTTTTGGCAACCTTAGGTTACATTATTGTAGTTTTAGTAAGGATCCTTATTTTTTCCTGTAATTTATATAGCCCTATATTGATCAGTGATAATGTAGCATTCAAATGGTGAATTTTAGAAATCGGTCCACTAGTTTTTGAGTCAATTCGTTACAAACATACAAAAATACAAATCTTTCCTCTTTATAATATTAGCATAGATATAGATACCTATTTTATTTCAAGTTCTATAACAGGCGGATAATAAACCTTTTAGAACACTCCTCTACTAAACTAATTATCTTATAGCGTCTTAATTACATGCAAATTATATATTATGTAATAGCTGTCCGATATTAATATTCACACCCAGTACTGTAAATTCCTTCATCATCAAGAATGCATCATTAATCTTTAATAAGCTTTATTTCACCAAACACAAAAGCCCTATCTACATAACTAATCCTAAGACTGTATTTCTGTAGATTAGTGCAGATAATGCTCTGATTAGGTACTTGAAACCCAGAATCCTTACATAACCTATTACCCAGAGAGAAACAGTAAGCGTAATTGGTATAGAAACATCATCAAGCCGAAATATTATGAAAATAGTTCGTCTTATCATAATAAGCCGGCATAGTGGTCGTGACTACCTAATTTGTGTGTCCATGCGTCGTACTCGCTTACGTAGTATAAACGGGATATTGAGAACGGCGTCATACAGTTTATATTGTGTAGGTATTCGGAAGTGTATAGAAACTAAATGAAATTGATGCCACTTACTAAAATGTTTTAGTTTACGGCTGAAGCGTTCCCTGCTATAAATTAACAATGAAGATTGTGGTCGGACAGTTGCCTGCTATTCCCATCATGGCCGGCCGTTTTTCAAGATGGCGTCGATCGTATGTTGCTGCTTCTGTGTTTCGGTGTTATATTTTATAATACATTTTATTTCATTAAAGTATTAGTTTATTATTTGCGATGCGTTTGTGGGTTTTCATCACTTGGAACTGAAATAAAACTATATTTGTTGCTTCCAAACGGAGAAGAATTATTATTAATGGCCTCAGATATCTATTAAAGACAATTCTGCCAATGTCGAGTATTCAAGCTATAACCCAATAAGAAATTATAAAATTTTAATTCACACGTAAAACCCTCATGTCAAAAACAATTTATAATTTCTTCCAATAAAATCAAGTCTTTTTTGACAGTTCGTTTCCTCTTTTCATACCTACTAAGGCTCTGACATCAAATTAAAAAAAAAAACCCAACACTAAATTTACATATTAATTTCGTTTAACGATAAATGTGATTTACAATAAATAAACACAAATAGCTAGTTTATTGTAAGAATTAAATCAAGGTGAGATTTGGTAGGAATAATCTTCATTAGAGAAGTAGGTAGTAGTCACAAGCACGAGGGAGTACTGCCCTGACCTTAATTTTAGATTTATTATAACATATCGTGTTTCCTCTTAGTAATTAAAGAGTAAATATGCCTTGATACTAATAGAACTTTATTTGTTTTTTAGGAATATTATATATATAAAAGAATTTATATGTGGTGTTGAGGTGAACAGGAGCTCTTAAATTTAATAGTTTTTGTTTTAATATGGTTTTAAACTTGTACTCGATGAAAACTGATTTTACTTAGATGCAATTATATTATTTCATAATTATATGATTAAATATTTTATACTTTAAACTTATAAGCGGCATTATTTATTACATTCTACAACCAACTACTTGGCATTTACATTTTACATTGTCCATTGTGTCCTTACTGCACAAACGTAATACTAACCTTCCCGAAACAAAAATAAAATTATCATTTAAAAACAAACTATAAGTAGTAGGTATTTAAACAATTTAAAAATGCACAAGTAGATACAGCTCTATACAGTTATAATGAGACGTTCTAAATTCAAAAACCGTTAGCAAAACCATAGATAACCTGAATCTATGTGCATGTACCCTTATACAGTAGTTGGTGTTTAAAATTGAATTTGGCATCGCACACGTCCGCAGTCAAGCAATTTGTCCTGAGACAACTTAATCTCACTTTAATTTATCCAGTCTGCTCGCAGAATTAAATCAGCGCCTACATTTCCTTAGCTAATAGCACTACATTTGTTACTTTGATCTGTATAACCAGAGATAAATGTAACTAATGTCGCGAGAGCAGGCTTTCGTGAATCGGGAATTATTTATTTATTTACTACACATGCGGACTTTTATAATTTTTAATTATCGAATATTTACATTCACAAAGGCAATCTGTTACAATATCATAAATAAAAGAAAAAATAAGTTTATTAATTATTGTTTAACTTAATAAACGATAAGTCGATAGAGCCAATAGACGTACATTGGAAAACTTTAAAATAAATAAAACAATCTCTCAATAGATCTTGTGCGAACTAAATCGAATTCCAAAGAAGTGCAAAGTCGAGTTGTTTACTCACACTCCTCTTCACGACGGAGTTATAGAATGGCCTCAACTGGAAATGTTATGAACTTTCATACTGTAAGATACACAAATAAAATATATAACTGCTGAGGTTATTCGTAAGCATGATTTAAAAGATTATGCGATTAAAATAAAAGACTGACCATTACTTAACCACAATCGTGGTCAAATCAAGACTGAAATGTTGTTCGTTTTTAAAAGTCGTAACATCGTCTATTTTATAGTAATACTAGCTTTTACCCGCGGCTCCGCTCGCATTTAAGTCATTAAATAGGTATCAGATATCATTTCAATAGAACTATACTCAATATTTTATTATAGTCAATTGGAAACTATGATAAAAAATATATATTTTTTGTAATAAAAAGTAATGTAAAGTAATAAAATGTTACTTCTAGAACCTCCAAAAATATGTATACAAAGTTTCATGATGATCGGTTAAGTAGTTGTTGCGTGAAACCGTAACAAACAAACTCACATTTACATTTATAATATTAGTAGGGATATATATTAAATTCGATAGTTTAAAATGAACATTATTTGAAATGGAATATGGTAAAATTGTTTTTAATAACATTCACTTTAAAAATCTATCACAATTACATATAAAGCATCAGCCAGTCAGTCAGTTGTTATGTGATGTATTTCCTTGTAGATTCCTTCAGCGTTCAGGTCTTATTTATTTCACTGGTAGTCTCCGTCGTTCGCGTTACTCCAGAGCCTCATTTAAGATAGTGTCGCTCACACGTCGCTCCTTCTTACCTACCTCACAAGGATTTCAAATCCCCCCTTTCCTCACAGTAAAGCATTTAAACGAAAATTTTTGTGACGATTTGCAGAAGAAGGTATATACTTACTGACATTAAATTATAAGCCTGTAATGATTCTATTTTTGATTGAAAAAAATACCTACTTTTTAATAAAGCTAATATATTTTTTTAATAAGTATTTATTTTGACTGGTTAACGAACCCAAGCCTGTAAGTAATATTATTTTATTCATATAAAATGTGTTTTCTATTGTCCTTATCACGTCAATAACTGAAACAAAACAAAACACTTTGGATCTTGTTCCTTCCTATTAGTCAATGCCACCTTGCCTACTTTCTTTACACAACACTTATGAATCCGCATCCGCGAAAGATCCGCATTAGTTGATGCAGATGCCAATATTCGTAACATCCCTGATTCTAATTGTCAGCTATATATTATTTATATTATATATTTGTTGTTACCATGGACGTAGCCAAGGTGGGGCAGGGTGGGGCACTTGCCCCACCCTGGCTCTGACCTATAAAATACCTAATCAAACGTAAAAAAACTTAATTATTTAGGTACTAACTACAATACTTAACGTTCGTAAGAAAGTTAACACTCGACAGTTGTCAGTAGACACAAATAAAATTAACCGGGGTAAGACCGTGGGTATAGTTTGCTGGTTACATATTATTTTAGACTGCTGCCCCACCCTGAGCCTATGGCTGGCTACGCCCATGGTTGTTACATAATATAAAATTATGTAATCTAAAATCGTAGTGGTAAACAAAATTTCTGTAGAAAAGCTGAACAAGCTTCTCCGTAAAAGGAACTCGTTCCAAACCAATTGGGGATTGCTTTGCCGATAGAGTTTGACCAGATATTATCTAGCGGAAAGTAACTTCGACTAAAATTAGTTTTAGAATTAGCTACTTTAAACTTAGTAATATATAATCTCAATATTTTTGTAATTTTAACGATTCTAACGAGATTTTTATCAGGAAACTGAGGTGTAACTCCATTCTTCTACTACTTTTTAGTCTAACACCAGATTTCTATAGAAAAATAGATGTTCCTCCTAAAGTAAAAAAAAAACAAATGGCATCTTCACAAACATACATTAGGTCATTACGTCACTGCTACTCGTTACATGGAGCTCGTTAGACCTGTCACAACCGACATTAAGGGAAAAAATAGACGTTTGTTGGATCCCTAATTACCTTCAGTGCTTGTCTTTTTGTTTCTAATGCGATATCAAGTAATTAAGGCCTAGAAATGCGCACACTATCACCTACGTGTTAATTTAAATCGTAATAACAGGATCTAAATACTTTATTGCACCTAGATGATACAAATACCATAAATTTGGATATTAATTGTTTAGGTATTCTACTTTATAATTTTAAAAAATATATAGGTATTTTACAAACAAACTTTGAAAAAAAAAACCTGTGTATTTTATGAAAAACATTCGCTTTTCATATTTGGTAGGTTCCCGACAAGGTTCTGAAATTCGAGAAAGGTCTTCAGGGACTTTATAGGTCCCTTTTTAATTTAAAACTGAAATCGAAAGGGACCATCTGCTGCTCAACCCTGAATCATGTTCCGCATATATAAGATAAAAGTTCTTATATCGTCGACCAAATTTTAATAAAATCATTAATATAAATTAATTAATACTTATGACCGAATCCAAACATGTCCTGCACTTTGGGAATCAAGACGAGGACAACAAACAAAACATACAGACCTGTTTTTTTACAGGAAATTGTACCTGATTACTAACATTATTCTGCACGGACTATGATTGGCGAGTTTTCTGTGATTTCTTCTCGTCATATGCCTTTTCGAAGTCTCGTAAATTCTGACTATGCGCAAAAGCATACGCAGAATAAAGTTTATTGATTAAGTTTTACCGTGATTACGTGTATAAAGCTTATGTAATGCACAATTTTTCAAAACAGACTTAAATTAATTAGTACGAGAATAACCTCTGACATCACCTATTTAGGTTTCCAATTTGATTCATAAAGGAAAATCTAGGTATGAAATAAAACAACAGAAAAATAACAATAATAAATAATTTATAAATGATCTACTTTTTTTCTTTTGAAGATTGTTGATTCATTTTTATTTGCTAATGAAAATGTCTCGTTGTCGACTGTATTTCATTATCTAATCATAATTAGCTTACAAATATAAATGACACAAGTTATGAATTCTAGGTCTAAATTCAGGCAGACATTTAGCATCCTAACATATGTTTAACAAGACGAAAACAATTGATTGAAATTACGCGTTCTTACAATTTTACATCGACTTACAACTAACTTTCAATTGGCTTAAATATACAAAAATAAGCTAAGGAGACTTCTGCGAGTATGTCATGATTAAAAAAAGCAATATTAATTTTAAAATATATAATTTAAAATTATTTTTGAGGTTTACTATCGCGTTTATTCTCAATACTTAAATAAACTTCAAAATTAATTTTAAATTAACTAAATCACGCTCACAAGTAAGCTAAGATGACTTGCATCTATTGATAGGAATATTTAAAAAATATTAAATCACAAATATCTACCAAAAAAGGAAGCATTTGTTACTGCATAATTTCTGTCTATTAGAATCTAAAATTGCTAAACACGTGACTAAACATAATATATTTAAAAATATACTATTGTGCCAATCCACCCCTCTCTCTTGTTTCCACGTATACTAATCATTTGTATATATATATGTGGCATTCTAAAATTTAAAAGAAAATATTTCTTCTAAAAAAAACCTAAATTTATTAAATACGTCGTTTGTCAAACTTTGGACAGATATAAGTTTCAAGCTTAGAATTGCAAAATTAAAAAACAAAACACAGAAACACGTCCTTCCAGTAAGAGCGTCCAACAGTGACTGAACTATTTTGCTTTCTATAGTGAATATGGAAGGATGCAGAAAAGATTTTATGAAATAAAAATCACAACCTACTTACACATTGATTTTTTTATTTACGACACGATCCTTATCCAATTTACGGAATTCAGTGGGAAAGTAGCTAGCGAACTGTTGAATCTATACTATGTAGCAAGACAAATATGTGACAGCCTATAGAATTTATCTTGCCGAGTGGAAAAGAAACTGACTCTCCTAACTATTGAAGGTAGAAAGTATTAGTGTATGACCAGTTGGGTTCCAGAATAAAAGATTAATATACAGATCGAGTACTTTTTATCACTAGACTTTGATTAATAATTCAATAGTAAGTCAAAAGTGTACCTACGTATATATCAAGATGTAGTGGATTACATCCCAAATATTTCGATTTCAAGATAGAACCAATTGATAAAGCTTTTTAATCGTCCGATTAAAAATAGCCGGAAGAAGGGTTCTAATTAGATCATTTTTGTAAATAACCTAAACCTAATACAATACTATGAAGAATTTCATGAAAGTTCCAAATGGTAGTATTAAGGGGTTGATTGTAGTACATGTAAATTATAAGGGTAAACGAAAAGAGACCAAAGCACTGTATATAACATAGTCGCTTTATCATAGGTCAAGAACTTGCTGATTTTAAAATAAATATTTGCATATACTCATAAAAAGATCTTTAAACAAGTTAAATACGAAATTAATCAAAATTATACAACACAGGTCCATACAAAATCGAAGTCTAAACTTGGTGTAATCCCACTACACCTACCTATGTAAGTATGGCTAAACAAACTGGACGGAATTAAATATTTTTAATAGAAAACAAAATTTAAGGAAGACATTACTGTAAGAGTAATCGATTGCAAAAATCGTACGTTTACACTACAAAACTATTTAGGACACCTGTCATTTATCCATACAATAGTGACAGCTAAATGTCATAAACAGTTCTATTTGTAGTACTTACCGTACAGGAGACATGTTAATTGAAATAAGTGCTTATATCAAAATTATTTTTACCTATAGTTAGGGACCAAAATATAACGCAATAAACGTTAAAAATGCATTCGAATAAGGCTATTAAAAACCTTAAAAAATAATACTATAGTTATCTAATAATTAATTTAATGGAAGACATAGAACGAACGAACGTCATGATATTTACGTGCATGGGAATTGGTGAAAATTGAAAAACCAGATAAAATATGATGGCATTGCTGGCAACATCTAGTTTTCAATGGCAGCTTTAGCTTTCTAAAATTCCACTAATAAGAACTCACTATTATTGGAACATATTACAAGATTTATTTTAAAATAACCTTTTAATATGTGAAGTCACGCGAACTGCCAGCAGCGCATCCATTTCCACACAAATTAAGTTTGACATTTCTTGTGGCTTAAAAAAAGTGTCGACGAAATTTTGAATCAAAAATCATACTCTCTAAGACTAGCGTAATTATGTATGAATCAGTCTTGTATTTTTATAATAAATGTATAATACTTTTCATAAAAGCACTTCATAATACTTTTACCCATGTGAAGTTTATTCCGGATACTTAATACATCTCAATAAAAATGCACAAAACAAATCCGAAATACAGCGACACACTCACACGAGGCAGTCGCCACATAAACATAAAAAGGGGTTTCTTTTATTACAATAAAATAAACGTACAAATAAAACATAGAAAATTAATATACTATTTATTTTAGCACAAACTCTTTTTATTTTTCCCCGCAAAAAAAAAAAATGAAACCAGCCGAAATAAAGACGACAACGAGACATTTAATTTTCTTAAAACTAATAATGTTAATAAGTCTAAATTTTTAATAATTAAAAAAGGCTCGGCCACATCCCTACCCGAGAAACACACAAGATTTATTGCCATCGACTTAGTGTCAAAACATGACGTCCCACGCGTCGCCATTCAAAACGTGGGTAGATTGAAACAAAACGGTCAAACTACCGTCACTTAAATAGATAAAGTCACTTGCACCCAAAGTAATAATTTAATAGTTATGTTTTTTCTCTTATGGATAGTTTAGCACAGAAATTCTCAAATCTATGGGTCTCGACCCACCTGTGTCTATATTGACTGGGGTCAAGGCAGGTCTCAAGATTGGATATTCTTGTTAAATGAGTTGGAGTCCAGTCAACTTTGAGAACCACTAGTTTAACACATTGTCGCTATTAAGATTAATACTAAGGGTGCAAGATTCGATCAAATTAAACAAATCCAAACAAATCCAAACGAGGCACACTGTACAACAAATACAAGCGTCCAAAATGACAGTTACATCTTCATTCAACTAACTATAAATAAAACTTTTTACAAAAAGAATTCATATCCAAAACAAATGACTCTTTCAACTTAAACGAATTAACATTGATATAATAAACATTAGTGACGCTTGATTCCAATCACACTTTCATATTCTTTGAGTTTTAGAAGCATTTAGCAATCTCAAGCCAATCAGAATCAAACATTCCTTGTATTTCTGTAATCAAACACCTGTAATACAAGGTCCCGAGGTGTGTTTTACAGACGATTACGATTTAGTAAAATCTTCTATGGACATTGAGTCTGCTTGAGAAGGTAAACGCACACCATCCACGTGAACAGGGCACACTTGACCTACTTTCACGCTGATCTCAAAAAGTAGCTTAGTTTTCAAATATCTTCTAACAATAATATCCGATAACGAAACACCTCGATAGATTGTTGTCCAAAATCAAAATAACAAAAAAATAAATGTTTTCAAAGAACATCGTCACCAAAATCTTGGTCTGGGCGGTCCTCCCATCCAACGATTGTTAGGTCGCGAACCACGAGGCCTAAAATGGAAGCCGGGTGGTCTAAAATTGCCCCTCATCGCAGGGTTCCAATTTCTCTGAAACCGCGGATTCCCCATGAAGGGTTTCCTTGGCGACGGCAAATAATCACCGTCAGATATGACGCGCATCGTCTCATCGATCTCTTGAAAATTTTTTGGATCTTCGGTGAAGTTGCAATTTTTGGGTATGCTGTTATCGAATGGATTTTTTAAGGGCACAATGGGTGGGGGCGGCAGGTCTGTTTTGGGGACGTCTAGCAATGTTTCACTTTTAGTCCTGTTGAGGGGCCTAGCATTTGAAACGGTCACCGTATGATTATCCCCACCGACGAGCACTTTGTTGTTCTGTATGAACGAATTGCGCCTATGTTCGTTTGTCGAATTGTAGTTCGGACCGTCGAACATGTGCTCCGGCTGACTCGGCTGTTTCTGGTACAGATCTGGAATTATAAAAAAAATATATTTATTTTTAATATACTAATTTTATTTATATGATTATGATATTATAATTGACTCACTATGTAATTCTTCATCTTCAGACAGATCCATGTCAACGCTTTCAACTATATCGTTAGGTCCCATAGGCGGCGGCACTCGATAGTCCTTGAAAATAATAATAATATTAATACATTTTGTTTTTGTTCTGTGTAGATACAGAAGTCTGACCTGAAAAAATATCCTTTTCTAAGTTTATAATGTACTGTTAGTATATTTTGCTATTACACATACGACAAATACAAATTAACTAGCCATATCACACACGGTTACTTTCAAATGGATACAGTTTTGTAGGTATATAAACGATAGAAAGAGTGAACGGCATAGATATCTGCATCCCTTTCGCACATGCCAGTTCACATTTCCAGTCCAAACACTAACCTGTATCCATTTGAATAAAAGCCTGGCAACATTTAAAAAATATACGTTGACATTTCGAGCTGTCAAATCACATGACGTCACCCTCTTTGCGCAGAATTAGAGTTCTTATTATAAATCAAATAACATAATGTATCTCACCTGATCAATTCCACGTATCGGGGCAGGCAGATGCGGCGGCTGTGTTAGCGATATTAAATTCCTATGATCTACATCTGCAAATAAACTACACGTTAACAAAGCAGAAGCCAATTCGTCAGACATAACTCACTTTAACTATCACATTTAATTTCACTCAATGAAAGATATAAGACAGTAGTTGCTTATATGGTGCCCGCAAAACGGCAAGTTAACTTCTGCAGGTTATTATTACAACTAATATATGTATATAACACGTGTTTTTGTTTAAAAACAACACCTACCTTTAGCTGACGTTCCCTGTGGAATATCCGGTACAGGGGGGACTGGCAAACTGTGCAACATTCTATGATCGATGTCTTCCACGTCTGAAAATAAAGCTGTCTTCTTGCGTAAAAAAATATGGCGTCTATATATTTTAAAGCTAATCAACAATAAAGATAAATAAATAGACAGATGATCGCTGGATGCAAGCCGCTACAAATAGATCACACTGGAGTACAATGGGCGAGCAGTAGACTGGCTGATATGATGATGAATCGCTGGTGGTCGTGGGTTAGATTCCCGATCGCGACAAATATTTATTAACATATACAAAAATATATTTGTTACGAATTTAGCTGTTCTAGAAGCTCAATTTAAAACTAAGCAAGAATATATCTACTAACACTGTATCGTACAGACTATGCTTGGCGAGTTTCCTGCCATTGCCTTTAGAAAATTTCCGTAAATTGTGATTATTAGCAAAAGCCTAAAAAGTCTATGCAAAATAAAGTTTATTTTGTACAGAATATATTTTATTATAAAAGAAATCATTAATTTGTGCATAGATTTATTGTTTTATTACAATGTAATACTGCAATGTATAGACGGCCTCACAGTCTTAAAAGTAGTACAAAAGTGTATCATCTTCGGATAATTTTGAACAAGTAAACTTTAATGCAATTAAAACAACACTCACGTGATAACGACGGCAACATCGGCGGGGGCGGCGGGGGTGGCAATATACCCCTTTGGTCAATATCGCGAGGCGGGTGGTCCTGTCAAAATTACGACTATACATAATGTCCTTGAATGAACTAAACACTTTAGTCATGGCCAACTTATGCTAAGTAAATTTTAAAACTAATTTAGAACACTTTATGAAGCTTACTTACCATACCCTTAGCATTTCGGAAGTTTTGCAGCCGTCGAAAAAAAACCACAATTGCAAAACTTCCGAAACATTAGATAAAAACAATCAAAATAAACCGCATAAAGCATTATTTAAGAGAAAACCTAAAACTGATGCGTTTAACCGCACCGCCAGCTTTACCTGTGCGAACATAGTATGCGGCAATCTCGTATGCGGTATCTGTACAGGACTAGCAGGCGACTCCGGAGTGTCTGGATTATACAGAACGGGCATCGGAACCGGCTTAGGCACGAGACCCTGTAAAGAGTTGGACAAGGGGCCGGATAACGCGGGCATGGAGACGGGTAAATTAGCAGGCATAGTGACAGGCAAACTAGGGATTGTGACCGGTAAACTGGGTATCGAGATTGGTATAGTGGGTGGCATCGAGTTGGTAGTAACCGGCGCCGTTAGTGTCTGTAAGTAAATTGTTATTTTCATATTAACACTTTTTGTAATATCGATGATGGATCGTAGGCACACTAGCGTTTTCTCTTTTACACTCGATACAATGCACCGACTATGTTATCCTCTGAATACACACGGCGATTTTCAAATGGATACAGTTTTTGTAGGCATATAGGTGATTAAAAGAGAAACGATTTCGGAGTCGTGAACGGCAAAGGAGATATCTGCATCCCTTTGACATATGCGACAAATAAACGTAGGCGACACGATACGAATATAGTTATCTCTTTCTAATGATTGTTTCTTTCAGTCCTAAATCCAATATGTATCCATTTGAAGATTGTCATTTGTACCAGACCTGACCCGAAATATATATTTAGAAGAATATCTCTTTAAACCAGTAGTCGAGCCCGGGACACCCTGCTGCTGAAAGGAAATATTTGTAGCAATGGTACTGACCTGCATATCCCAACTTGGTGTTGTATTCCACAAGTTTGTAATCTCAGGCCTGTAAGTATCAGTTTCCTCTGAAAATGTAAAAAACAAATACATTATAGAAGTTAACTAGGCACTTGCGTGTTATGCACATTTTAATTAAATAATCATAATTTGAAATAGTAAGCAGTGTGATTCATTATTATTAAGTGCAGCCTTTCGACCACTTTAAAATGACCCGTCAATTGACCTGAAAAAGTTTCAGGTACAGCTTGAGTACAATGACCCATCAAGTCGGCATAACTGAAATTACCACTATACGTTGATATTCTGATATCTGCTGATATCTGATACCTGCTGCTCTGCATTCAATAGCCATTTGAAATGTGGTACATCACTATTATAAAATGTCAAAACGACCACCACCAGTATGAATAGTGGAGTGTCATAACAAGTCAGAAGAATAGAGTATACATTACCATTGGAACTGTCAATAGCGCCGTAAAATGACACCGGCCGATTGATAGACCCCGTGCTCTCCGGCGTCAATAGATCCAAACCAGGTAATGCATCTTGAGGCTTTATTGAACTACTCGCAACTGAAATTGTATTACATATTGTTAGACATAAATCACAACATGCATTACATGACTTATCCTGTCACGTCATCTGTGGACATCACCATCTTAAGTAATAAATTACAGACATTTATATTATTTTAAAATATCTTAGAAACTATGGAAACATTGTGTATGGACCACGCCCATTATGGATTGTAAATACAAGAAATTTTAGTTCATCAAAAAAAAACTGTTCATATAAAATTATTGAATTAAATAGAGTCAATTCAGTGAAAGCGTAAACCAAATAGAACACTAATAAGTAGATTTAAAAAAAAACACAATTTATTTTGAATATAGAAACACGTCATATCACGGAGAGTTTCAGTGACTGACTGAAC
The DNA here is from genome assembly GCA_028551675.1 of Tineola bisselliella. NCBI lineage: Eukaryota > Metazoa > Arthropoda > Insecta > Lepidoptera > Tineidae > Tineola > Tineola bisselliella. The sequence goes on along the minus strand of JAPWLS010001234.1, from coordinate 12,942 downwards.
CGCATTAGACCGCTGGACTAATATCATAAGCGTAATAATATTATCCGTTGCATCCCAATATTTAAAAAATACATGCTTTTAATTAAAAACTAAACATAACTACTGAATTCACTTGACAATTACCTAAAAAAAAGAACAGCAAATAAAAATAATATGACAAGCAAATAATTTATGTAGGTTGACTCTTTCAGTTTTTTGTCTGTTTGTGATTTACAGAGAAATCGTGAAACTACTTGTTCTAAGAGAAGCCGAAGCGAAAGCATCTAAATAGAACTTTAATAATTTATATCATTCAAAATAATACTTTCATACTACTTGAAAAATAAGAAAATAAATTTTTTCCATATATCATAATAACATCACAAAATACAATATATATAGACTTATTCCAAACAATCAACTTGTCAATTAGGAATAGCCATTCGCTTCTGTAAACAAACAAACACACAAAGCGTCGAAAGTGTACAACTTACCAGATATGCATTCAATATTAGTCATATCATTTACATTGACATGTTTCTCGTATATTTGCATCAGTATATTGTTTATTTCCACATTTTGTTTATCATTATTCTCAATGTGATCTAACAAAAGAATATACATTATTATATTCACGCCCAACACCTTTACGTACACACGGCGATTTTCAAATGGATACACTTTTTGTATAATAGGTATATAGGCGATAGAACAGAAAGAGAAACGATTGCGGTGTCGTGAACGGCAAATGAGATATCTGCATCCCTTCCACACATGTCTCAACTTCAATATAGATTATCCCTTTCTAATAATTGTTTCTTTCAGTCCAAAGTCAAATCTGTATCCATTTGAAGATTGTCGACTGTACAAGGGTAGGTTCACAAATTAAATCAGATTTCAATAATTATTGAGTGTAACTATACCAAATTTATTATAATTTAATTGTAAAATAATATCTAATATATTAGTAAATATAGAATAGATTATGTCATAGATCCGACTTTGACTGACCAGGTGGTCATTATTTTCATTAGCTATTATAAATTACACATATTATTGTTTATTGTTACAATACAACTTAAGTCTAGTAACTTATTTCTCAACTATGTATTTAAATTAAAACTACCTGCAATTAAAAACCAGTACAAATGTCTTCTCTAGCATATTACATTCAATGCATAGAAACAAAACGCTAATACGTACCATGTTCATGACTTCCTTGATTATTAGCAGATTCATTAAATATATTAATTCCCATATCGGTGCCCAGAAACGACGACAAGCCGACATTGTACAACGCACCGTCAGCAGTCAAAGACGTGCTGAATGTCTTATCTATATTATATGAGACTGAAACAAAATTAACATATTGTCAATGTATTAGTGATTGAGATAAGAAAAAAAAGTTATTGTAATGACTACGTTTGAACCAATCGTTTTTATGGTATTCAGGAGGCTGTATATAGTAATATTATCATGTTAGATTCTACAAGAATCGCAATTTTACAGGAGAGCGATTTAAAGTTGTTATTGTGCATAGTTTGCTTGTGTACATTATTTGTTGTGGTATTCAGTAGCTCGGAGACCATTGAGATTTTTTTGACATTATATTTTGAAGGTAGTTCCACAAAATGACAAAATGTTCATCCGACTATATTTATAGGACCACACAATATATATATGAGTTTACAGACATGTGTTAGCTGCTTTTTTAATTGCCAGTGATGACCAACCTCAAAATACATCAATGAACGTCCGTCAAATATACACGTTTAAAACAGCGTCATTTTCCTACTAAGAAAAAATACCTATAAGTTACCTTCATTCTCATCTTCAGTATGATTCGGCAAATCGAAGTCCTCATCTGGTCCTGGTGAAGGAACATCCTCGTCCCTCTGCGGAGGTGAGGGTGCTGCACTCGGTAACTTTGGAGTCAATTCATCTAGCTTTCTCTTTAATTGTTTTACCCTTTGGCCGAACGTTTTGTATGCCTACAATTTACATTAACACATATATTTGTACCTGAACAATATATTTATATCCTAATATATATCCTATTTTTATTACTTTCCTAAAACAATGGTTTAGTTGTATCAGAAAAACAGAAGCTTTGCATATACATATGTTCGATAGAAAATAAGCAAGAATATAAACCTACAATTATATAAAGAAAATACATAAAGTCTAAGCTTAAAAACTGCAACAATGTTGGTATTCGTATTATCCGAGACATGGAATATACCAACCAAGACACAGTTCTAAAATAATTTATAAAATAAATTACAAAAATAACCTAAAATATTTTCAAATGTATTTATTAAACCAAAGAAGGTATTGCCTCAAAGGCATGTTCTTTTAACAAATCCTAACTGGCTGAATTGATTCACGCAAATCCAACAAAAATACAACATTCCTCTTTTTGCAACTGGATTGATTAGAACAGCGGTTCTCAAACTTTTTTGGCTAAGTAAAAAGCCTTAATATAATTATAATATAAAAAACGGATTTATATGTATTTATGAATAATCATATTGCAATGTAATATTACGTAATATTTAGTTGGAATATTTGGATGTAACCTTATAATCTCCCTTTGGTAGGTATTTTTTGCAGTATTTCAGCCCTAGGGTTCCGCGGAACACACTTTGAGAATGGCTGGATTAAAACAAGTCTTGGACAATATTCATCACTTAATCATATGGTTAGTCAATATAAATATCTAAACAGACAGAAATAGTTGCTATTTATATATCAATGACAGGTGTATTGATTGTATTTGCTGTACTGTAATCATCTGCTTCTGATTCTTTGATATAACAAAACTTTTTATTTATGTATTTATTAGTATTATTATTACTTAACATAATACAATAATTACTTTCATTAATTTCAACCTACCCTATAATTGAAATTACAATTTGTATCATATGTCTTAACGCAATTTTGTTAGAATGCTAAATAATTAATTCCTGAAAGCCTCACTCACCAAAGCAACAACTTTAACTTCGCCGCGTTGTGTTGAATAATATTGCGTCGCCGTCTTCAGCAACAGAATTAAGGCACCTCTCGCTAATATTTCTTTTTGTAACGCCTGCGTGTATTTCTCAACACACATTATACCCTCATTTAAATCTTTCTCCACATCATCTGTATTTCTTTTATCTGAATAATAAATATTCATCAATAATTAGTCCATAGTTTTACATCCTAAAGCCCTAGAGCAGTGGTCGGCAAAGTGCGGCTCCAGAACCTCATGTGGATCTTTGGTTTCTTAAGTGTGGCTGTGCTCAAATACCCACAAAGCAAGTACATTGTTCGCATTAATAAATATTTATTAAGTATGAAATTTTATTTTATTTAGTATAATAAAAGTTTACTAAACAAGCAGATTTGGCTCTTTGGCTAATAAGTTTGCCGACCACTGGCCTAGAGCACGCATGCAAGATGAACTCGCAAACAGTGCAAGCTACCACGATATACTCCAAAGAACTATTCATCTACAAAATAAGATGATGCAGTGTTGTGTGAATTAAAGATAGGTCACACAGTCTTAGAATATCAATGATCGATTATGGCATTATCAATGGCATTAAGCTCGCCATTGTGCCATATTTTTGAAGCGCAATAAAGAATTTTTATTATTATCGATCTAAAACCTCTAACCGTCTCATCTTAGATTATTCAAATAATTTAAGACTATTTTCAGTATAATATTATACTATTATTTAAATCTGATATTTTGAAATTATTTAAAGCGAGAAAACTTTAAAAATTCAAGAATCATGGTACTTGTATAAGTCCATTGCCTACACGCACTTGGTAACAATATAACACCGAAACCAAACTAGTAAGAATTTATCACTGCTCACCCTTTAGGCTAGCACATAGTGCATCCGCATCTGACAATTCCAAATGACTCTCATGTATGTATTTCAGGCATATATCCGTGTCATTCTCCAACGAAGTGCACTGTCTTATTTTATTTACTAGTTGTTGGGGCTGAAATAACAAATATAATGTAGTGACGTTTGACATTATTCTTAAACATGGTGTTATAGGGCTTAGTGCGGATTAACCTTCGATCAAACCAAATGGTTATTCACATACCTACTTGTTATTATATATATATATATATATTACTAATGGTATAGTGTGTGTTATAATAAGCCTGTGTGTAAATATGCCAATATAGTTGTAAAATTGAATATTTCCCATTGCAACTGAATTTATTTAGATTTTATTAACCAAATTTAGAGTGAATATGAAGTACAAAAATTACTATTATTATACCTGAAAATCATTTGAATCATCATCCGCAGTCTTTTTAGTGGCTCCAGCACTCAACAACCCAGTGAGATCTGACAGAAACTCTTCATCATAAACCGACCTCTGTTCCCATATCTTAAAGATGCGTAATATCTTTGTGCGTACTTTCTCATCCCTAAAAATAAATAATTACGCATAAAACTATAAACTAATATACCCTTTACAATACAATACAGTTGAACCTGGATAAGCAAGAACTGGATATGTGAGAAACTTCTATAAGCGAGAATAATAATTCAAGTCCTTTGAATTCTCGGTTATCCAGGTTCGACTGTATTTTAACTACAAATAAACATAGATTCTTCAAATAAAGAACACTTTAACACTGAAATAAAACAACTGAATAAAGACAGTCTTTTTAAATAACATTTTTTGCATTTTTAATACTTGATAGCTAAGTGCCTTAAATGGTTCTATTTGTAGTTGAAATATACTTGCTCTCAATGGACAAGCACGAGACCAACATTATTATTAATAATATTACATACAATAACATAGCTAAAAAGTTAAATTATTAGATTTTCAATCTCAATACAAACCACATTAAAAACTTAAAACAATGACAACAAAGATAAAAAACACCATAATCACGCCACAATTAGACAAGTTAGTTAAATATATAAGCTTGTTTACTAGTATAGTTGTTGCAATTAAAAATTTATGTGTAATTCCCACACTTGATAAAAATTGCCAAAGACTTACACAAAATAAATTTAAAATAATGAATTTAAAGATTAAGTATAGAATAATAAATCACACGAAGAATAAATACATATTACAAAATGTTATTTTGGTCTTTATTTACAAAATTACTAACCTCACTAAGGGGACTGCTTTTTGCAAATAACATCCCCAACTGCTGACAAATTCGTAATTCTTCCTTTTACTATACTGTATAACATCATTAGCTAGATAAAACAATGTTAACCGCTGTTCCACCTTCACTCTTTTTAACACATTTAGCCAACTTGAAACAATCTTTTTATGATTATTTCTTTGCTTCAAACACCAGGAAGACAGGGATTGGATACTCTCCTGCGTATCCTTTAACTGCGTCAACTTCTTCTCAAACGCAAGAGTATTAAATTCATCAAGATCTTCCATCGCAACACAAACAAAACATCAACACATTTGCTACAACTTCAGATGCATTTTACACATTATAGGTTATTCAAAAACATAACATAGTCTTAATCCGAACAAATAACTTAAAAGGTTTATATTATATAAATAAAAAGTATAGTTTAAAACAATTTTGATATATATTAAAAGTTGTAAAAGTTTGTTTTAATTATCTGAGTAAAAACTACCACTATTTTTGCATAGTTGTTGTTGTTTACAAGTGTATAATTTTCTTGACTTTCTATATTATATTAAAATATTTAATTTTAAAAATAACTGTTAAAATGTACGTATTACTACGAAAGTAACCATATTACGGCACAAATTTTCCAAAGTTAGTGACTCGATCGGACAGAAAACAACCGCCATTTTCTCAATGAAAATAGTGCTGTCACAGACTACATAATAGACTAGTGCTGTGCTCTAAGTGTAATTGACTAGCAATTGATTATTATTACATGAATTTAGAATAATCGAATGAAATGTATTGCAATTATACGTACAACTGATAAAATATAAATTTGTTTAGTATGGTTTATTACTACGTCAATCGTATGAAACAAAACCACATACAACTAATTTCATTAGGTCACAGGTACTGAAATTTTGGAACTATTTGGTCGATAATGCTAACATGATTTAATCCAAAGGTTATATTTAACCAACAAAGTTCTGTTAAAAAAATTAAGTAATGTTTTGTTTATTGCGCAATTCTTGTTTATCTACTAAATTTGTATTTCTTCGGGTATTAAGTTTTATTGAACAGTGTATCACTTTATTAAACTTAACTCATTACAAATATTTATTTACTATAATAATGGTAAGCTATTATAATGCCACAAAGAAAAAGAAGAAATAATGAGAAAAAGTGCAGCTAATACCGATGTATGCATTATTCGTTTAAAAAACTAGTCTTCAAGGACGTTCCTTTAGTGCCTATGCTAGTAAATGATTTTCACTTCCTTTCATTTCGCATTTCCTACAAATTGGCTCATAGCATCTTAATTTTCCTGTCGAACATTACCACAAAGTTGTGACTTTGAATAAATTTCTTGTTCAAGGTATATGCTTTTAGCAGTGAAAGCAACTGAATATAAACTAATAATTACGTTAATGCTAAAAATTATATAGCTTTGGGTTTAAGGTTATACTTACGATGACTTATTCGATCCTTTTAATATTCTAGATAAAATAGGGCTTAAAGTAAAAGTAGATATTGTGAAAGGTATTTTAGTATCAATTATTTGGTTTGAGACTGTAGTTCGGATCGTAGAGGTCCTACTTGTAAATCTTTCTCGGTTACAAAATCAATAAAAAATTATTAGTTTTGCAAATTTATAATCTAAGAAAAAACTGCAACATTAAAATATTTCATATAAAAAATAATTAACATCATGTCGGCTAAATAACACAACTATACTATCATTAACAAGCATTTTTATCACTTAATATTGCTCTTAAAAGTATATAAAACCCACTTTCCACGAAGCAGTCTTCTCTAGAAAGTTTGTTTATGGAGAGAGCGCCTAAGTGACGTCTGAAATCCTCTATGGATCGTGGGTCTTAGAAATAACTATTGAACTACTCAATTTAATTTTAATTATTTGCAAAAAAAAACTATTGCATATTTCTATCTTATTACGTATCCTGTTAATAATTATAAATTACAAAACACAATAACTCATTTTGGACGAAACGTAGACATTCACACCTAACTTCAAAGACAATACAGAATTGCATTGAACACAATAAAAATATATTATTGTCAAAAAATTGCTTTCTAAACTTATTAAGGCATACATTATTTTGTCATGACATAGCACAGTCATTTTAAAACAAAAATAAATACATAACCATAGACATGGACGTAGCTGGCTCTGCCTGTAAGGTACCTAATCAAACCTAAAAGAACTTAATTATCTAGGTACTAACTACAATACTTAATATCCGTAAGACAGTTCACACTCGACAGTCGTCAGTCGACATAAAAAAAAATTAACCGGGCTAAGACCGCGGGTATAGTTTGCTAGTTACATATTATTTTAGACTCCTGCCCCAACCTAGGCCCATGGCTGGCTACGCCCATGACCATAGACTAGATATAAAAACTAAATAAATAGGCTATATTTCTCCGAATCGTAGTTAGGCCAATAACAGAAAGAACCACTGACATACACTGCGAACGATTTGGCTACTAATTGGTGGCTGACTGAAAGAGCTTAGTGTAAACGCTCTATTCAGGATTGTATTGTGCTAAAAGTGTAGTTTGTAGAACATTATACATCAGGGGTGGTCAAACTCTTTGATAGTCCGAGCTATTTTTCAAAATTTGAAATACTTCACGAGCCGCAATTAATTACGTATTTAAAAGGTATTAAAAAGCGTTGCACTTAACCTTTCATATTTGTTGTCAGTAATTTAAAATACATTTTGAAACACAAAACAAAAAGGGAACTCGGGTACATTTATCGAGAGCCACAAATAATCCTACAAAGAGCCGCAGCTTGGCCACCCCTGTTATACATAATTCACATATTTACTTTTATTTTTAAATTCGTCTAAAAACCATAAATAAAATAACACAAAAAGCAACGAATATTAAATCTGATATAATATTAAACCTATTTTCCACAGGGACGTATAAAAGGCCTTCTTTTTCTTACTCTAATAAATAAATAAATACAAAAATAATAGTAAAATAAATAATTGACATGTATGTAGCCTATTGCAAGCGGCTTAATTAATTTTCAATTAGTTTAGAAGTAAAATGACCAATATATACAATAATAATTTAAAAAAAAAACATCTATTCTTTATTCTTACTTTAGTTCTAGAACATGACCATGAAAAAGACGATTTTAAAAATGTTCTTTAGATGTAAAACCATTCAATATTAACACAAAAAAAAAGAATACTCGCCTGTTCATACTAACAGATAAATAGATGGATAGAAAGAGACAGATAGTAGATCATTTGCTCCGTAGTCTAGTAACTAGGCGAATTGGGTGAATAACCTTTTGCATCATTTTTACTTCACAGTGTTTATTTTGATACAATTTAGAAGAGCTATAATTTTCTTTTAACAAATTTTAAATTACGAACGTCATTTAAAAAAAGAAGCTAAATGGTTTTATATGTTCCTGTATTCTTCATTACGTATTTAGATATGCAAAGACGAAGGCAGAACCATCTCGCTTCCTCCATACATGCGCGACTCTGCAGCATCAGCTCCAACCATCGCCAGTCCGCTTAACACGACCCTAACGTGATGATACTGGTCATTTTGCCTTCCAAACCTAACACTATACTATTAAATATTTAACTAGAAGGCGATGGTCTTGGTTTGACGTCTTCCACCTGTATTAATTGCTCTATGGGTATCAATGATAATTCACCACCTAACATTGGCGCCGGTAGACCCTGAAATAAAGGAAATGTATGTAATTTATTTAAAACAAAAAACTTTATTTCAACCTCACAGATAGCTGTTCCATTTCAAAATAAATTGTTATAATATATATTTCTCCCCAAACTTAACTGCGTGTGATACATATTGTAATTATACACAAAAAAAACAATTGAAAGTCGTATTTTGATTACTCGTTGCAACTAGATAACTATGTAACAGACCAGTGATTCTCAACATATTTTTTTTTGTTGCGGCACACTTTCTAAAAAGATAACTTTAAATATTTTTAAATCATATTATTATATTAACATTATTATATATCTAAAATTTGGCGACACAGTGGTTGAGAATGTAATAGACTGAAAAAATTACAATATTCTCAGCGTAACCTCCATATGCCATATTTTCTTGTCATTAGATCTTACTTGTGTTCAACTGGCGTTAACATCGAGATAATAAAACCTTACCAAACTGGACAGTTTCTCCGGCGTATGTGGCGTGTGTGCGTGTGACTTTTCAGCGGCAGCGGCTGCCTCCCTCGCTTTACGCAATCCCAATGAGAATACAGCGACTGATCGTACACGCTTAACAAGCGCTGCCTTTGCACGAGAACGCGCTGGAAATATTTAACTACTTACAATTTCTGTTTGTACCGCAAATATCATTTAACATATAACAGGTATTCCAATTTGAATTTGATAAGTTTCTAGTGGATTCAAACCTTTATCCTTGGGCTTATCATCTTCACTGGATGTATTAGATGGTTCTGATGGCGCTGTATGCAACTCCGGCTCTGAACCGCCGACATTGACACTGCTACCGGCTATCTCCTATACAATTATCCTAATTTCAGACTTGCTTTAACCAACAAAATGGGTATCACCTAAAAATATTTTTTAACCTACCAACAAAGAAAACTTCTGCCACCAATTAGGGTGACCATGTTATAGGCACGCTTTTTAAGAAATTCCAAATTCGTATATTTTAACTACAAATGTACAATTTACGCGTTTCTCAAAGTGCAAAGCTCAAAATACCTTATGCGCTGGATTAGCTAAGGGTCGATGTTGTGTCGGCTGTGGTATACACTGAGCCGATCTATGGAGGGGTTCATCCCGTAAACCACGTACGCCTAACAGTGATAAAGGCGCTTCCTGAAATATATTATTAAACATATTTAACCTTCCAATTTTAGATGAATATCTTACTGATATAAAAAAAGCTTGGACGTAATCTATGTCATTTTATGTTTCCCCTTAGGTGTACAATAGGATGACAATGCCCCTATACAGCAGCTAGTCTTCTACATCATAATATATTTATAATATATTATTATGACATTAGTATGTAAGTGGATAATGCCAGTATACAGCAGCTAAATCAAATCGATAATCATTTATTTAATTTATATTTACATTTGTATTTGTATTAACGAGTAAAAGCGCTCTATTAGAGCCTATTTACTAAAAGTAAATAAATAAAAAATGAATGTGAGTTTAAAGACAATTGTTTTTTAATATGAGGCATGTCATATGCAAACCTATGGGTGACGAGTTGAACTAAAAACGATTTACACAATAATAAATTTTGGCATTATGAAATTATTACTTAATATTAGTATTAGCTAAAGTATTTACATGAACTGTCAATTTGACAGCTAAAACAAAATCTTGCTATTAATAAGTTTAAAACCATCAGTTACACTATGGGTTTTTCACTAAAGCAAGAATTGTAAATTACTACACTTTGAGGTAGTCAGTTGTCATTGTCGTATGAACAAACGACAGATAAACGGCCTAAATTTTACTATGTTGATATAGCTTGGAAAAAGTCAAATAGTTTGGAAACCACTGATTTAAATTAAACCATTTTAAACCAACTCCACGAACACTACATGTAACACCTACCTTATGACGTATAGGTTTAGTAGGACTGACGTCTTGTAAAAGTTGCAAGGAGCCTGTCGTAACAGTCGGTTCAGTAACTGAGGCAGCTTTTGGTCTGAAAAATGTCGATGAATTAAAAAAAACTTCAGTAGTTCTGGTGAACTTCTGAAAAAAGTAATGTCTGTAATCACAACACTAATATTAGATATTAGAAATTGACATTCGTATATTTCGATCTTTCTCCGATGACAACGCCCTCTCTCGGACAATAAGCGCAAAAATAAAGATCTTGTGCTGTCATTGTGGAAGAGAGAATTATAAAGTGAATAAGTCATATGAGAAACACCGCCGACTTTTTCCACTCCTGTAGCGAATATTACATTAAATAAATTGATTATTATCAATTGGTTGTGTACGTGCGTGTGTGAGTGAAACTTATTTTAAAATAGAAGCATGTGTTTGAAAAAAAAAAACATAAAACAAAAGACAAAAGACAAAATTAAAAGATCAAAAACAAAAATATATATGTAATAATATAAACAGTTAATAATTATATTCATCCTTCTATTTTATATTTTAACGTCAAAAATAAAGAAAAAAATAATGTCACCGTATGCTGTAATAAAATAAGTTTTATTTTATTCAAGATGTCTTTTTGTAATTATTTGAGGTCGTATTTTAGTACTAAAACATAAGCGTTATTGGTGAAAATTTTAAATTACAAAATTACGTGCAAAAACATTAAAATATGTAAAACAATTCAATGTATAATATAATTAGAAATATAGTTTAAGAAAAAAGTGTGAGATAGTTTAAAAAAAATGTAAAAGAAAAATTAAAAAACAAAAAAATACCTGCTCAATCACGGTGACAGTTATCCCGACAATCCCATCTTTAAATATCATTAAAACACATGAATATAAATAAAATAAAATATAAATAAAAATATTTATTATAAAACAAAAACAAAAAATAAATAACACTACAGCGACATGCAGACATAGCTTTCTCAACTAAATAGCTACATGTTCTTTTTTTTTTTCATTTTAGAGCCGCTAATTCAATTCTAACTTAAATTAGGTAGAAACTAAACTCGTTATACTATTAGAATCTATCTAGATTTAGTTGAACGTTTGAAAGACTCCACAGGCATATTTTTGAATTTACAAAACTTAAAAGATGACCCGCGACTTAAAATCTCATTGCATTTAAAGAAGGATTGAATTACCGGCCCTTATTAATTTAAATATAATTTTTATAACAAATTGAAAAACCACGTTGAAACACTTGTTGAAACTTCATGCGTTCATGACCACAGGTTACATGCCAATAAATTACCTATATAATAAACATTAATAATATTTAAATAATACCTAATAAATTTGATATTTTGTGACAATAAACAAACACAAGGAAAGAAATTTAAATAATTTAAGTACAAGAATGCATGGACACCGTAAAAACAATACAAAAGGTCATTCACCTAATTCGCTTAGTTACTCGACTATGGAACAGATAATCTACTATCAATCTCTTTCTATAGCGATAAGTCGATCTACGTATCCATTAGCATGTAGAGATAGGGTGACCATGTCATTTGTAAATATCGAATCTTACATTTCGTATCGCTTTTACTTTAATTACGACATGACATGGTAACCATATAATCATATATTTTTAGTACACTTTTTTTCCTTAATCACTAAAAACTTAATTCTAAGTAAATTAACTGAAAAAAAGCTTTTGGATAGCGCTCCACAACGTGGCGCGGCGGGGCGTGGCCTCGGGTATGCGAGAGGTGTGCGGTAAAGTCGTTGTCGAGGGAGACGTGACACCCTCGCATCGCGCGTTTTATGACCTTATTTGTAGAAATGGAAATGGAAACTTTGGAGGTGAAGCCTCTATTCAACAATGCTAACTCTATATATTTAGAGTAATAATCAACACAAACTAAATACTTATTACCTAAAATATCCATGAAATCTATGCCTACTTTGTTCCATGGCAAGAGTTTAATTTCATGTGGTAATAACGGCATCTGACTATTATTTTTGCTAAATAACTGGCATGACTCACATGCTGAAACTACATTTTTAATATCATTTAACATACTGGGCCAAAATAGACAATCTTTAGCATAACTTAAACAACGGTTTATACCAAAATGACCTTCATGAATATATGCTAACATTTCCTTTCTTAATGGCTTAGGTATAATTA
>JAPWLS010000121.1:0-14596 GCA_028551675.1 Tineola bisselliella | reverse complement strand
AGTAGATTTTGATAAATCGTTTCCAGTTGTACAATTAGCTTAGGTGTTTTAAGTTTAATATATGATTTTATTCATAAGAAATATTGTATATATTATTTATTATTATTATTGTACTTTGATAGCTAATGCCAATCAATCCAAAAGTGATACTGCCAATTTAAAATGAGCCTTGTAACATAAATGAAAAATAATTTATTCATCGTTAAACTCTACAATGGTTTTGGAAAACGAGAAGACCACGGGATACTTGTCAATCATAGAATGTACATGAAATAACAAGAATAAACTGAATTTTATTTAACCTATTACTTACAAAATAAATTAAACCATAATGCACATGCGATAATTAATTGACATATTATATCGGTGCTCTTGTGTTCTTTATTTTGGAATTTTTATATTAGCCCAGCATATGACCACACTCCGCCTGATGTTAAGCTAGAGTGCGGTCCATGAACATAGACAACTGTTACCACAGACAGATGTCTGCGTGCAACGTAAGATAGTAGAAATAAGTACAGTAATGCCCCGCTTTACGCGAGGGAAACTGAAATTCCCACGACCATAGAGAAGTTGATGACTACATTATGTTTATACGCACTCTTTCGCGTAATGCGAGGTAATTGAGCGCGAAATTTGAATAGTGAAACCGCGCATAACGGGGTCGCGTAAATCGGGGTATTACTGTAGATTATTAGTGAGATATTTAAAAAATGTAGGCATGTCTTTCGGGTTTAGATTTTCATCTGATCAATAACCATACCACTCATCGGCCAATGTAGCATTCAGTTTGCCTTTGAGTGTTGCTTGTAGTTGTTACGGACATAGTAGAAGATTGTTTAGTATTCACAACAAGGTAGTTGGGTTGCGAGTAGCTCAAAACTTGTGACAAGATAATCGCGCGCCGTCACAACTTCGCTGCCACTGGACAGAGCCCGGATTATACACACTATTATAGATACGTTATATTTTAATAACATATATAAGCTATACATCTGTATATATTCCACAGAACGATATATACAAAAAAACTATTTAACTTTAAGAAATGGGTAAAACTAGACTATAAGTATTTGCTACTCACTGCGTAGTTTTTCATATTATTATTTTTTTCATTTTTCATATAATTTAATTCTTTTGGTTCATGATTTACGGATTATTTACTTTTTTTCTCTAAATTAAAATTTAATTTTTTTTTTTGTTAATTATTTCATTTACAAGCTATAATTGACGAGTTTCTTGTGGTCTTCTCGTCAGAGCCTTTTCGAAGCCATTGTAGCACATTGAAGCGCACGCCTTCAGTGTCTATGATAATAAACTATTTTCATTTCAAGTAACAAATACAAAAAGTAGGTACATAATACAGAAGTCAGAATCAGTCTAGAATAGAAGTCATACATTAAATACGAAGAGAGAAAGAGATAAAGAAGTACAAATTAGAACTTAAATAATAAAGAAGATGACAATTGTCTAATCTTCTTGTCTTCCTATAGCGTTCGTTTTAATTCATTTAATCTAGCATTTAGACATCTATAGTCGTCAAAGCGAAGCCGAAGCAACCACACGTTTCCTGATGATGCTACGTCAAGTGACGAAATGCGTCGAGACAAGTTATTGCATGTTGATGGAGGTTATATTCCTTCATCGACCCAATGTAGCGGAAATTATAAGCAAAATAATTTTAAATAATTTCCTTTAATATGGATTTCCGCAAAGTAACGCCTGAAACAATTAATTATACTTATATATCTTTTTGTTTGGTTATTTAGTTATTGACATTGATTGGTTATTATTATTATTTTTATGCTATTTAGACTTGACATTTTATTATTAATATTATTGCATTTTGTAATTGACTCCTCCTTGCATGGTGTATTGGAATTGACTAGTAAATCTTTACAGCCATTGTGATCGATAACCTTTTTTTAACAATATACATATATGTCAGTAGCTCGTACGTACAATAGGAAATTGAATTATTGCAAAATGCGCGAATCCTCTCTCGTGTTATCTAATGTCGTAAAAGAAAACTATTTCAACGATTTAAGCAAAAAACAAGTGTTAGCTGCGAAGGAGGCTCTATTCTTGACACACACCACCAATGCAATTGAACACAAAACTGTTTACATGACGCATGCACCTATATTAAGTGAACTATATTCTTCTTTCTTTTTGTCTTTCTTAAATCTATTTGATTCTGTAATATCTAAACTATGTATTTTTGTAATTTTATTAGAAGTGTAGTATCTATCCCTTTATCACCTTGAGCATGCCGTCCTATCCTATAATTAAAATTTCGTTTAGTTTGTATAATAGTAGTCCTTTTTATAGTATGTAGTCCTAATGTAATTTTGTAAGTAGGCTTTATAAATAAATAAATAAATATGTAAGCTACCATATAATTGACAAGATCCTATTGGTCTTTTCTCGTCATAGCCTTTCCAAAGCCATTTTAGAGTCTAACAATGAGCAAGTGCACATCTTTAGTGCCTATGCTAATAAACGATTTTCATTTCATTTCAACTTACTACGACTTGAAACTTCGTGAATTCATTCATTGTTTTACCTTTCTAAGTAAAAATAAAACAATTGATTTTAATTACTTTTAATAATTAATTATTCCCAAATCGCTGCAAATTTAATTTTATTCTAAATGTATAAATTTATGTAGATTTTAGAGAAGAAATGTTTTTATTAAAGTAGAAGCAAAAACAAAACACTTGATTCCAAAATTAATAATGTTCTTTGATCTTTAAATACAATAAAATTTTAATTCAATTCCATTGAAGGCTGTTTAAATAAAAGCTTAAGACAATAGAAACTTTATTGAGAAAGAAAACATAATTTTAGATACAGTCTGGAAAATGAACCTTTACCTCTAAAAATTGATTACATGGCATTTGAAGCTTCACTGTAAATAATATCGAAACCAATTTAAAACACTATCATTACTAATAACGAAGATGTGAAAAATAAATTACATTAGAAATCTGAAAGGAAAATATGATAATTATTTTCTACTACGGTTACAGACTAATAACTTTTAAATTTGCCGCTCTTTTCACACAAATAATATCCCAGTCTATAGTGGTTCTGAGTCACAATACACTTTCAATATACACACATGTTGGTATACTTATATCCGGGAGTTGTTATATTTTAATAAATGAATAAACAAACATTTGGGTCGTGTTTACTCAACGCGAATGTATTGAGGCGTCCGTCGTAATACCCTTTTAGTAAATAATATGTCGGCGACGGAGAGAATAGGATCCCTAAAAATAATAAGTTTGAAGGGAACGGGCTTCAGCCTGACGCCAAAGCATGAGCGCTGTATATCAAAATAATGGATTTGTTTGTCAGTATACGAGTAATATTAGGACCAATGTACACGATGCATTGAAACGGCGCGATTATTGCTTCGAATAATTATACAATATACTATAAGGAAATGGTTACTAATTTAATTGCAATATAAAAATATATATGGCCACATGTCATTTGGCATTTGTCAATACTAAATGAAATGAAAATCGTTTATTAGCAAAGGCACTAAAGGCGTATGACGAGAAGACCACAAGAAACTCGTCAAATAGATATACCAAATAAAATAAATTTATATAAATGAAAAGAATAACTAAATATTCTTTGGTCGAGGCAAATAATTTTTATTTATAGAAATGTTAAAAGTAATTTCAATAAAATAATTAGAATTTGTTTCAAATTCGAATCTTATTAGTTTTGTGAATACACCTTTTCCCTGATATCTATGGTACTGATACATGATATCTGATTTTTATAAATCGCAGCGTGGCATTCGCATCGTGTAATGTCGTCGTCCACACACAAGCAGCATACGTACAAAATATGTGACGTCACACGGAACTAATCTGCCGATAGTTTTGATCTCGGCCGTTTTGTTTCGCTGCTTTTTTCCATTTGCCAAAAGTTACGATGACGCAATATTGTTACCGAAATGTCCAACTACTCATGTCATGCTGATTTTTTATATCTTATGTGCGATTGCGGAAATAAATCGCATTGTTATTTTATACTTGTGGTCCTTCTTCTCGTCATACGCCTTCCCGAAGCCACTATAGAGTCTAACGATGAGCAAGCGCACGCCTTTAGTGCCTATGCTAATAAACGATTTTCATTTCATTTCATTTCATTTCATACTAATGTGTTAATCGTAATAAACAATTGCTCGCACATATGCTACGAAATGCTACGCCATAATTCGTAGTTCGTAGTCATTTTTGTTAGTCTAAAATTATAAACAATTTTATATCCTGAATAATTCATATACATATATATATACATTGCTATAACAATATATTATGTGAAGTTATGGATTCAAATTCAATAAGTTTTTTTTTCTTCCAATCTCATTTTCCTGATTGCCTTTTTGCTACATTTTATATATATTATAATTTATGTTTATGGTTTTAAACGAAAACACGAAAATGTTTATTTTCTCACAAACACATAAAGTAATTTATTCCCGCGGAGACATTCGTACGTATTTTGGCGGGAAAATTACAAAATTACGTATTCAAATTAGGATGCTTTCGAAACAGATGTTGTTCTATTTGTACCTACTTAATATATATCTACTTATTGTACGAAACTACTTCAAGATAAATACCCTAATAATAACAAAAAAAGATAATACATTATAAAAACAATCAATAAATATCATTGGTTTAAAACAAAAGTGACTCGAAGTACTATAAAAATAATTATAATGTGTGTACCTGTTTTTTTATATTGTATAATTTTTTGATTCATAAACTGGAGCGACTAGCACCACAGAGGTGCAACAGACCATGCTGACTCAGTCCCAAGTCTAGACAAAAAACCCCAAGTCGCAGAATGGTGGATAAACGTGCCTGGGAGGGGTGTTCCTCAATTTACTGTAACGACAGAATGGACTGTACGAGCCTGTGTATTCGCGAGGGAATTGTCTCTTTTTGTTGGTGAGCATTTTCATAAGTTTAGATCAGCCATTCTCAAAGTGGTGTTCTGCGGAACCCTAGCACTAAAGTACTGTAAAAAATACATACCAAAGGGAGATTATAAGGTTACATCTAAATATTCCAACTAAATATTACGTAATATTACATTGTAATATGATTATTCATAAATACATATAAATCAGTTTTTTATAATTATATTAAGGCTTTTTCCTTCGCCGAAAAAGTTTGAGAACCGCTGGTTTAGATAATAGTAAAAAGTGCTTTAAACAAAAACAATATAATAAACAAAACAAATGAACAGTTTAGTTTTATACACGAGTGAGTTTAATTCAATACAATTTGCTGAAAGTTGCCGCTGAGATCTATGTTGGAAAAATATTACGCAACACTCAATACACTTATTTTTATTGCAGACAAGTGGTCGAGACTGGATACACGGAAAAACAAACAAAATGAAACAATTGATTTTTTTACATTTGTTTTTTGTTTTTTAAACATCTGTTTGACAAACGTACGACTCTTATTTCTAATTCAGAGCTACCAACTCAGAAGGCATAGCGGGGGCAGTTAGTCATGTGGCGGACTGTTATAGTACGATATTAGCAAAAAACTAACTAATTCAATAATGACATAGGTGCTTTTTCCTACGAGTCAAAATATTTGAAACATCTGGAGTCTATCTTTACTAAATATACTTATGTTTTTTTTTGTCTTTTTTATTCTTTAAATTGATTTGGTTTTCCTTTTTTTTATTTTTTTATTATTATGTAACATCTAAACTAAGTATGTATTTTTGTAATTTTGTTAGAAGTCTAGTATCTATCCCTTTATCACCTTGAGCATGCCGTCCTATCCTATAATTAAAATTTCATTTAGTTTGTATAATAGTAGTCCTAATGTAATTTTGTAGTTATGCTTTATAAATAAATAAATTTTACTATCACGTTTATTTGTAGCTTTAGCAATAGTTGAATTAATTCTCAAAAAAGGTCTGTTTGAAAAGAATCAAAGTCGGGATGGACCTTTATATATTCCACAAAACATATTATGTGAATAAAGTTATATCAAAGTTGAATATGGGTTTCTGAAGGATCCGTGAAGTAAACACGAAAAGAATGGAAGGGACAGAAATCATGTCAGTTTATTAATATTCCTCGGCCGTAGGGGAAGCACACTCGCTAGCGTTATGTGCGATACAAATCCGATAATGGGTTATAACAAATTCAATTTACTGGAACATCACATTTTCTACTTAGAATGCAATAGGATTAATGATCAAAAATAAAATTGGTATTGGGTATTGGTGGTAGCACTCGATTATTATGTAACTGAATATACAATGTAGTAAAAGAACGATATAATTTATGGAATGGAGGCTGTTCGGTTAATATGAAAAGTATTGTTCCTTTCGTGAATTCTCCGCGAATAACTGAACAGCTTCAGGGGATATTGCTCTGATTTCCTGCAATATACCAACTAATATTACACGCTTGAATATTAACTATTACGGTTAAGGCACATTTATGCGTGAATGCCTGACGTGTGCGTGTTGTACTGTTTCTAATTTGTTTTTTTTTAACTAATTACAACTCGGTACTTCACATAATCAACGTCGGTTAACAACACTCATGTCCACTATACCTGCTTCAGGAGGAGTACATCATACTGTACGACAGATATATGTACCCGATTACTTCCATCATCAAGGACATGTACCCAGGTATATTAATCAACCACTTCTCCCTATATTAAACTAAAACCATATACCTCTCTCTTGAATAATATTTGTATATTTAAACTAGCTTTTACCCGCGGATTCGCTCGTATTTAAGTCATTAAATAAGTATCAGAGATCATTTCAAAAGAACTATACTCAATATTTTACTATAGTCATTTGGAAACTATGGTAAAAAAATAATTCTTATGTTAGTTCTAGTACCTCCAAAAATATGCGTACAAAGTTTCATGATGAGTTGTTGCGTGAAAACGTAACAAACATACTCACATTCACATTTATAATATTAGTAGGGTTTATATATGTGTATGTTCATTTATTGTATTATATATTATTATATTAGTTATAAATACTCCTAAATTACATTGCCCAATACTATTACTGCTTCTTCTATGACAATTAGTTATCTGGAAGAAGTTACTTCTAAATATATATAACTCAAAGGTGACTGACTGACATAGTGATGCCCAAACCACTGGACGGATCGGGCTGAAATTTGGCATGCAGGTAGATGTTATCCGCTAAGAAAGGATTTTGATCAATTCTGCCCCCAAGGGGATAAAATAGGGGATGAAAGTTTGTATGAAACTTTGTCAATTTTAAACCGATAGGGCTGAGACTTTGCATGCATAAAGCTACTATGACGTAGGCATCCCCTAAGAAAGGATTTTGATAAATTCCATTGGCATTTGTGCAGTATGAAACTATTTGAATTTTTGTGGTTAGTTGTCATTTTTGTGGCTAGATCCCACTTTATTACAGAAATGTAATAGGCATTGTCTGTTGACTGAAATATGAAACATCTTCATTATTACGCAGACGTAGTTGCGGGCAACAGCTAGTTTAGTGATAAGGTCGCCAATTGCTCAAAATTTTTTTCTTATTTATTAAATTGTATTAGCATTATTATTTTAAAGTATTTATTATAATAATCAAGTTTATAAATACGACTTGAGGAAACGAATGTACAATGCCTAGAATGACAGATCGCACACTTCACTATGAAATGTTAACATATGTAACAACGGTAAGCTTCGATAGATAGTAACCGAAAGCTTAGTTTAAAAAAGAGGCTTCAATGTAATATTTATAATGCGTCGGTAACGAATTGGCTCTTACATCAGACTGGTGTTGGCTGAGGATGACGAATTCCTGCTGAATTTTTATGACTTGGCAGATGTTTGGGAAACGGAACTCGGATGGAGGAAAAGGCACCGGTGTAGAGTACATAATTTGTAGATACGACAACGAATTGTTTAATATTTTTTTTAATTTAATTTACTAAGTCAGCGGTTCTCAAACTTTTTTGGCGAAGGAAAAAGCCTTAATATAATTATAAAAAACTGATTTATATGTATTTATGAATAATCATATTGCAATGTAATATTACGTAATATTTAGATGTAACCTTATAATCTCCCTTTGGTAGGTATTTTTTGCAGTATTTTAGCCCTAGGATTCCGCGGAACATACTTTGAGAATGGCTGTATTAAGTAGATATGCTATCAGTTTGAATCACGCACATTCGTCACTTCAAGTCGGTGAATGTCACATTTGTCTATATTTAGAACCTTATTCTAGTATCTTCCATTGTAAACTTTCAGCCAATCTGCCATATTTATATTCTGTTTGAAGGAATTGTCGCCTCTAGTGTTTCATATATGTGCATCGTATATTTAATTTATGTATGTTGCCATCAACGCGGATTGCAAGATTTGTGGCGGAGACGTTATATTTTGTTTCGCACGTTTTCACGAAAATACAAAAATCCCCTTCGACAAAACTTATATTTACTCTTTCCGCTTGAACGTTGATTGCCTTTTGACGTTATCCGGTCTACCACATGGATGGGTGACTCGAGCTGCAGTCTCCATTACTATGCTCTTTCATAAGTAGAAAAGGCTGTGTAGTACGGTTTTAACATTTAAATTACAATCTGAAAATCCTGAAATTATTCATATGGTAGTCAACCTATGGTATAAACAACAAAAGTTTGAAATTAGAATATTATGCCAGTCAAGTCCTTAATGTCATATTTCAATTCCAAGCGTTCAATTGCATCACGCGGTTTATTTTTTAATTTATAAAAAACAATATCTTCACGTTTATTGTCGTATAAAGAGTAGGATATGATAGAAAAACAGTAATATAAAATTCCATAAAGCACATGATGGTGCGACGTAAAGGAAAATAAGCTTACTGCTATGTGCGGATGATGCGCGAACCCATTCACGGGCGCTCAATGAGACAGATCACGGAGCCAAATCTCCCGCGGATTTACTGCCTATTGTGCTCCTCTTTTGTGCTTGCCGTCTCTCTCACACATTCACTTCTAATTTACATGATATTTAAGAACATATATCTGAGATACTCAATACGACAATAACTTAAATCGCTCTCTTGTGTTGCATCCTAAGTCTGACGTAACAAGATTCTAATTGGCAGAAATCTTAGCACATATATTGTAGTGCCTATATCTCGTCGAACCCTTGTTATACATAAATCTAATAAAAAGATGTTTACACAATATCAAAAGTATGCGATGTTTTAATCAATCAAAATTAAAATCTCCCTCTTCATCCAAAAACCAATTCAATTATAATCTTGTTTGTATTATTGATTGTGAAACAATTTTTAAAAATATTATTTCAACATTTGCACGCACATCCAGTTACACACTCTACGTCACAACTTTGAAATAAAAACAGCCCATATGGGATACATTTAGAGATGATAGTAGCTTGTGTGGTGTGTGTATTTATGTGTGTGTACATGAGATATATCGGCAGTTAATTGCCATTGAGCGATTTGATGAATTTAAAAACAATAAGTCACCTATTTGTTGAAGTGATCGCCCCCTCGTCCCATATTCGCGCATACATACTGCTAACGTATTTGTATGTCTATGTAATAAAGGAAATTTATATTTACATTAGGTCGATGAAGGAAAATAACCTCCACCAATATTCAATAACTTGTCTCGACACGTTTCGCCACTTCACGTATCCTGATGATGCCACGTGAAGTGGCGAAACACGGTGGAGGTCATTTTTCTTCATAGACCTAATGTAGCGGGAATTATAAGCAAAATAGTTTTAAATAATTTCCTTTAATATGGATTTCCGCAATCGAGTATGCACTTAATATGCATGTAAACGTGCCCAGCTCAAAAGTGCATTATCCAGTTGTGAGTTGAACGCATCCGAAAGTAAATAACAATCAGTTCTGGTGAAAAATTTCATCGTGGCACAATTTCAAAACTAACATTGGCAGAGCGCTTTCCACAAACAGGGAAAAATTTCAATTCACCAACGAACGCAAACACCAACTAAAACCGCTCACACGATTTCAATATCAACATATGCAACTAGACACACGTCATTTGGTAATTATTTATTTTAAATATCTCGCCCGATTATATTATACAACATTTGTTATCTCTATACGAGTATATATGAAATTAAATGTTTGTCTGTATGTCCTCTATAGAATCGTAAACTATGCATTTGATCATGTGATGATCTTTAGCAAAGTTGTTGTGCATGAGCCCACGAAGGTTTCTGAGTTGGTACGACCAATTTTCGACAGATGGCGCCACTGTCGTTCCAATGACTTTCATATATTGGCGTGACAATTCATGATAGCTCACATTGAACAGACAATATTGTTGTCAAATGAACAAAATGAATTAAATATTTGTGTAATGTCTTTCCTTTAAATTAATTTTAGTTAGTGGCATAGCAACGCGCGCGGGGTACAACAGCTAGTACAATATATATATTTTGGTCTCTCGATATCTATGGTACAAATGATGTTACTAAATATTATATTTACAGAGGTTAGGTTTTGTTATGGAGATAAAATTGCTCACATTTCAGCATCGAAACCATAACACGTCATACATGCCATAATTATCAATTCACAATGATAAAACACAAAAAAAAATTTTAAGCAAAAACACGTTTTTGTCAAATAATATTCTCTATGTTTTTTAGTAATTCAACTCCGTGCATTGTCGTTAGCTAACGAGTTCGTTAAACTACTTGCTTTTACAAATTGCACGAGTTTATTTTGATAAAGAACATGCAAAGTGGTGTATTCTCTATTCACGTAACGATTTCTTTTCAATGCGTTAATCTCGATGTGTACGACATAAAACTGAAATGTAACCCTGCGACTAATCACCGTCTCTACAATAATACAATTCCCAAACTATAGATCGCGAGCGAATGTATATATGTGTTAATAGTACAGTCCTACGTTCTTATTGGAAAACTTGTGTTTTAATTTGTTTCATTCCAATTAGAGCTAATAAGACCCCCTATTTTTTTAAGACAACCAAGTGGTAGGTCCCAACGAAATTCTTGTTAGCTATGTCGGAGCCCAGTCAACTTTGGGAACCACTGCAATACAGTATCAAATCTAAGTCATTTTTATTTTACAAAATGTTAATGTCCTAATTAACTTCAAATAACCATAAACATAACAGTTACAATAAAAAGTAATTTATGCAAACAAGACGTCTCTCGTTCGAATGTCCATTTCGACTGGAGAATGAACCGGAAATCGAATATTGGCCCGGTCGTTAACGAACGTCGTTAGCGAAGTCATTAACGACATCGGCTACAGAATACGTGCCGGCATGCCGACGCGAAAATAATTCCATTCTACAAAACAATAGGGATTTTAATATTTTTCGTGTGTTCCTCTCTCGTTCATTGTTTTAGTGTTTTATGCAATTTTGAGATAAACTAACTGTTAAATTAACTGTTGATTTGGACAACATGGTGGAGGCTTCACGGCAATACTAACTCGAGTACCATCGTATCTACCTTACATCTATTTGGTTCTTGTTTTTTTTTATTTTCATTATTGCGTAACATCTAAATTATGTATTTTTGTAATTTTATTACAAGTGTAGTATCTATCCCTTTATCACCTCGAGCATGCCGTCCTATCCTATAATTAAAATTTCATTTAGTTTATATAATGGTAGTCCTAATGTAATTTTGTAGGTAGGCTTTTTAAATAAATAAATATTACCATTATTGGCCAAACACATACATAAATATTCGCGTTGGTAATCATAAAATGTTCCGATCAACAGATATTATCATCCGAAGCAGCCTCCGTAACACAAACACATTTCACTTTGTATATAAAACAACCACTTACGTTTTTTCATGCTTTCAGCACGTTCTCATATTAGCTACATGTTTACTTTATTATACCCAAGTACGTACTGAATACATAGTATACCACCTCTAGTGTACACTGTACATTCTCTACAAAGTTACCAATCAAGTTGTACGCAACCACTTGATGACTTAAGGGCTGTTCTCACTGAAAGTGATGTCTCATAAGTCATAACCAAATTCAAATATCTTTATTGCATGTCACAATTATAATTAAGATGTCAGTATAGTTTAGTGTCAATGTGACACCCGGTCAGGGCACAGCAATATAATAATACAATAATAATAATAAACAATTTCAATTAATAAACTAAATTTCATTTAACTGCCACCACTCTTTTAATAAATACTAGGTTTTTAAGAGAATTCAAGAAATAGTGTGTGGTTGCACCGTGGATCTGATCTAATTTTAATTCTTGTGAATTATGTATTATTGCGAATTATGTGACATGAATTGTTATTTACTTTTTTTCTGAATGAGTGAGTCCTTTCTTTTCTTTTTCCGCAGCTTAAGTGCATTTTGTGATCAATTTACCTATTTTCTACATTCCAAAAATACAGTCCTGTTCCCCTACAGTATTTGAGTTAAGAAACATACTGCAACTTTTAGAATGACTGTTCATCGAACCCGGGACCTGCTAACAATGAATACAAAACATTATTTAAATAGTTTTGAAAGTTTTTGTGAGTGCAAAAATATAATATCACTTCTGGATGGAGGGAACAAGTGCCAAATGTGACTCGTGGAGGCGACAACTAGACATTGCATGTGTATTCGCGTATTTTTTTCGATCTAATATTCGTAAGAATTATATAGAACTATTTTCTTGACTTGAGTATTTACGTGTGAGTTAAAATTTTCTAATTTCTTGTTGGGTTATTGTCCGGATACTCGACATTGGCAGACATTGGGTGCACAGGAATCAGAGCCAAAGAGTGTTGAGGTTTCAATATCATTTATTTGTTACATTATGCGATGGCGTTACATGTTGACTGGCGTGTTTATATATACCTCGAGTGACGTGGAAGAATGTAGCGTTTCAGCACGTTCTGTGCGTGGTCCAGATACGTGCCGTTACAAAATGTATGAACAAGGATTGAAAATCGATTATTAGCATAGGCACTTGCTCATCGTTAGACTCTACCATGCCTTTGAAAAGGCATATGACAAGAAGAAGACTTTAAAAAGAATTAGATATCTGAGGTCATTAACAAAAGAAGGAATAGAAGATTTGTGAAATTCAGTATTTCTTGGTCAATGTACAAATTAAAGAAAAATAACTTTCAAGTACGTTTGTTATGAAAGAATAAAATATCAAAAATAAATTTTATAAAAATCGAATTGAAATCGTTTTCAGAATCGCGCTTCGTTCATGTATCAGTCATGTAGAAAAACTACAACGCAAAATAACATTTATTCTTCACAAAATAAAGTCTCAATTTGTGTGTTAATTACGCAAAAAGTAATTTAAATTAAATTTTAAACCTTATAGTAAAGTTTTACAGTTTATTTTACAATTATAACAAAGAAAAAAGTAGATATTAATAAGTAACAAAATATGTATTTTATTCTGTTTGTTTTAAAGTTGATTTTAAATTGTTTCAGAGTTTCAGCATTTGGCAAAATGTAGTGTCAACAAAAAATAAAAGTTTTAACAGTTTCAGAGGATATTTATTGCGAAGTTTAATTGTATGAATTGTTTTATTGTGCGTTATTATTAATATAACACGAAGCTTTACCATATTCGTTAGCACATGTATAGGATACTAGCTTTTACCCGCGGCTTCGCTCGCATTTAAATCGTTAAATAAACATCAGAGATCATTTCAATAGAAATGAGTCAATATGATAACTATATTTTCTTGCTTGGCTGGGTATTCAATTTTTAAAAATTACTACATACAATGATGTTTCAAAAACTTAAAATATGCTTTATTGAATTACAACAACAAATGTTAAAATATACTTCACTGTAACAAAAATAAATAATTTTGAATTATAACAGTTTAAAAAGATAAATATAAATAAATATAGGAAAATTCCAAATAGCTGAAACTATAATCAATCGTAAACTATAGTAAAAAATATATATTTTTAATAAAAAGTACCTGACTAGTTCTCAGAAATTTGCGAAAATCGTGTCCATGCTCAGTTTTATATATTATTAACGTTGTATTGTAGACTTTGTATTTTTTCACGAAAACTATACTACTAAAGCTGCTCGAGCCACACTTCATTTAAGTGTTTCAATCTAACAATCATAAATGGCAGGTAACCGAATACGTCAAATATCATTCCCTCATCGTGTCCCAAACTCAACATTTAAATAATATTATATCATTAATTTATTGTGTTCTATGAATTTGACTAGTTTTGATCAGTAATTATATTAAAAATAGTGCATTTAATAGTACATACGTTTTTCATTAGGTACCGAGTAAGAAATCATTGGGAAATTTAATTTTTATCTGGGTCCCAAAAAAAAGAATCATTCCCTCACTTTTTATTAAAACCTAGATTGTACTTTTAAATCGGATCGTAGGTTGCCACGCTTATAAATTTTTTGCAGTTGGCAGCATTGTTAATGAAGCCATACTATTATTGTTGCAAGGCGCGAAGAGATGTGATGTTGTCAAATGGTTTTTTATTAAATATTTAAATGTTACATTTTTATATCTCATTCCCT
>JAPWLS010001174.1:0-36650 GCA_028551675.1 Tineola bisselliella | reverse complement strand
TGTATTGATACAAGTCGAGCATTAAGAACACAATTATACATTTATTGCTTAAAATATTTAACACTGGTAACCCCAACATTTTTTTTAAAGCAAAGGGATTATCGAACATGTAAATACTAATAAAGACAATAGAAAAATATTATTTTCTATTTAAATCATATGCTGAAACTGATGTACGCAACATGTATAATTTAGTATTTATTATTAATATTTATAATAAAGTATAGCTTTAAAAAAGTACGTGGTAAGGAACGTAAGCAGTCCATTGTTTATTTAAATTTTATAACATTTATATTCAGGTTTAAAATAGAACGTGGGAATATTAACATAGTAGACGTGGCAGAATACATAGCAAAAAAAATAATGCATATCTACTAGTATACAAAGGATGAGGAATTTTATTCTTTTTTTTAACGTTACTTTTAAATTACTGTACGTTTATTTTATGAAAAACATGGGCGAGGTAGTTTAATTTATTGCAGACATAATATTAAAATTTCTTAATGAGTCGGGATTTCTTCGCACATTAATTAAAAATATAATACACGCAACTTTCTAAGAAATATTATTAAGGAAATGTAAAAAAAGTATATTGAGCCACGAATAAAATTTGCAGCATGCAAAATGTTTAATGAATATTATATTTTTACAATGTTTAGTCAGCAAATTTGTGGAGATAGCTATTGGAGTAAAGCGAACCACACCTCTTATAAAATCCAACACTTAAATAAATACTTAATTTCAAAAATTTACCAGACATCTCAAATCAATTATTCCTATTTTATCGGAAACATAGGACTAAAATACAAAAATTAAGTACAAGCAAACTGTAATAAAAAGCCAAATAAAGCTTAAAAGGTCTAAAAGAAAAAGGTATAAAGAAATAAAAAACCAAAAAGAGGGGTTTTGAAGTTTTATTTATATTTTGTTCTAAAATTGCACAATCACTCACATACACACAATAATTGTCAAAGACAGTCAGTCTGTTCAAATTTAAAAAGTATCCATATAAAAGGAAATGGCACTCAATTTAGATATCTGTTGTTTTGTTATTAAAACATAGCTTGATTAAAGCAATACAATGTAACTTTAAACTTAAATAACTTAACAAAACATACATCATGGAATACTTTGCCCCTGAATTGTTTTTTAAGACAAATAAATTCAAAATATAAGATATAAAATAATACTTTTTAATGAAGGGGGAATAAATTCAATTATCCTTATATTAAAGCAGATTACACATAAAATACTTATAACTCTACTAAAAGAATCTTAAAAAGTAATTCCTTACACAATTCTAAGGAGGGTCAATTAATACTAATCATGATAATTATGTAAAAAAAAGAAACACCTACAAATGCTTGTAGAGCTAACATCAAGTTATGTCCATCCAAAGTAACTATTAAATTGTTCTTACATCACCTAAACGCAAATGAGAATTCTTCCATGCCAAGATAACTCTTCAATAATTTTGTTGCCTTAAAATATACTTTTAATAGTGTAGAACTAATGAAATTCCCTCAAAACATACCAAGAGTTATCTAGACAATTACACTAAAGTGTGTATATTCACTGAGTCTACTGATCAGAACCCTCATCATCTTCTTCATCGTCCTGCTCCTCTTCAGTGGAACCAGCGTCCTTCTTTGGAGCGGCATCCTTACGTGGGCGCCCACGTCCTCTGGATTCTCCAGTCTAGAAAATAATTATAAATATGATTTAAAAAGCAAAAATATATAAATGAATTAAACCCAAACTAGGGTAACCTGCGTCACTCAGAACACTCAGAATCACATGTTTTTTTATATGTATAAAAAATATATTCACCTTTCCCTTAGCAACAGCCTTCTTTTTGGAGCCTTTAGGCCTACCACGCCCTCTCTTGGCAGTTGGTGCTTGTTCATCATCAGATGACTTTGCAGATTCTTTAGGCGGCTTAGCTGCTACTGGAGTTCGACCCCTCTTTTTTGTGTCCACTTTAGCCTCCTTTAAAAATATAATACCTTTATTGTAATATTATTATTATTAGTTTTATTTTCATCTCAATAAACTCACAGCTTGGGTTCCGTTTGCTTTAGGTCTACCACGGCCCTTCTTCTCCACAACAGTTGATCCATCATCAGACATTGTGGTAATTTAAATTTAAATCTATTGGTGGTCAATACTGAAATAAAAAAAAATAATTCAAGTAATGTATTACTTTTAATTTAAAAAAAAATTATATAATTCTAAATATAAATTAGCCTTATTTAAAATGTAATCACTTGTTTTCTACAATTATATGTATAAAAATATCAAAAAAGCTTAGTAAGCAATCACGCTATAATATGATCTCGCTTTTCAATATGGATTCTCAGAAATTTCGTATTGGACGCCCTTATTGATTTTTTTTATTACACAATTATCACTACATAGATCTAACATAAGCCAGAAAACAGAGGCTAACTGATGAAAATAGTTTAAAACTACAAATGTAACAAATAAACTATGTGCAAAGAAAGCGAATTTGCAATACCTCTCAATTAATGCTAATGACATGTATAAGCTTGGACGCCAAATAACAAGTTGCAAATCTTTGCAGAAACTATACCATTTTAACAAAACCTTTTAAAGAACTTATACTTAAAAGTAACTTAAAATAGCACTTCATATCGATTCTGATAAATTTGCAATGAGCTTAAAGCCGACTGTAATGGAGAATAAATGGCCAAACACTATTATTTACAAAAAATACAATACATCCTGAAGGTATCATTCAATTTTTATATGTATCAGATGAGAAAATAACCTGGGAATTCATTGAAGGCACTTTACTTTCACGAAATATAGTAAAAACTTAAAAAATACTTACAAACTTGTTTACACCAAGCACCTCAGAAATGGCGAGCAGAATAATGGCGGGTTGCGCACCGGCGCGATTGAATTTGTTTGGCGTCTGTGTAGAGGGCGCTACCAATTGAAAACTTTTGTATACAACTGAAAGGGCAATGAACTTTTTATTTGTAATATTCGATGATTATATATTTGAAAACGTTTACGAATTTAAATATAAAATTGTTCATGAACAATTATCTTTTTAGAATTTTAATTGTGCATATTAACGTGTATAATACGAATTATTGTAACAAATCAACTTTTAGCATTTACTTTGTTATGGTTATCTTTTTATTAAAATGTCAGATAGTTAAATATATTTACGTCGACGCGAATAAAGTATTTCTTTTTTTCAACTTTTATCACCTAATAAATTCCAAATTTAAACAAATCCAGCAAAATGTATGGTAATAATTGTAAACTATTCAAAATTTTGGTCGTGTTTTGTCTATTTACAAAATACGAGTTGTGTAGGAACTTTCAAATGTCAAATGGTAATTTGGACTAGCGGGTGTGGTTCCATTTAATTTTCGAATGCAATTTATTCGTTTTTTTACAACATTAATAAATTATTAGTTATAACAGTAACTCTAATATAATATTTTATTATTATTTGATTTAATTGATTATGCTACGCCCTGTCGAACCGTCAGAAAATGATTGCTGTGGGAATGGCTGCAATCCTTGTGTATTTGATGTTTATAGGCAAAAATTAAAAGCATATGACTGTGCTCAAAGTGAAAATGTAATTCCTTCAATGTCTGAAAATGGAATATCACAATTAGAAAATACTGTTTTTATTCTTCAGTGTAAAATTGATTTATGCTATTCACATAAGCTATTACTTTTTAAAAATAAATCTAACGAGCAAAAAGTATGGTGGAGTCCAGGCGATCATTTTTTATACAAACATTTTGGCGACAATATTACTTGTACAAGGGCATATTCTCCAATAAAACTGTTGAAATATGCTAATGATGTTTGTTTTGAATTTATGATTTTAGTAAAAGATTATAAAAACAACTCTGCATCATCTAAATTGTGTTCCTTAGAGATTGGTGATGAGACTTTATGGAGAGGTCCATATGGTTGCTATAAAATATTAACTAATCAATATAAACGAGTATTGATGGTAGCACAAGGCACGGGAATAGCTCCATTGTATTCTATAATAACGCAAATAACAGATAATGAAGATGATTTTACAAATATTGTACTATTATATTGTTGTAGAAGTTTTGATCAAATACCATTGCGAGAGGAGCTCTATGAATTCAGTTCTTACTGGAATTTTAAATATAAGATTTTTATAAGTAATATAGATGATGGTAATAGAAAATTATATTATAAAGAACCAATAGAAAACCATAAACTGTCTATTGAGGACATTAAAATATATAAAAAATTTACTTCTGAAGATCATATTATTTTGTGTGGATCTCCAGAATTTAATAATAGTATTAAAACTTTATTTTTAAGAGAAGGTGCTATAGAAAGAAATATGTTTTCATTTTGACCATATTTCATGACATATATTATAGTATAATAAATATTGTATATATTAGATGTATATAGTTGTGTTGTTTGTGAAAGGGTGGTCACCTAAACTGAGCTTTATTAGAATTATTTTAAAATGGTTATTATTTAATAAATAAATTTGAAATACCTATTTTTTTAATTTTGACTCCAACCACAAAAACAATGGCTGGACAACCTTCAAAATCCTAATGTGAGCATATACTATATATATTAAAGGTTGAGGTAATAAATAATGTGTCTCGCAAGGATTTTTTGATTTTTCTCGGGCGTATTAAAGTTGGCAACATTGGGTTTTGTTTGTTCGAGTATGGATTTTTTTCGCGCCGGCGCGAAGTACGCGGTGGCTTTTCCGTTCACCGCGATTAATTTGCGTGGTCTTGTACGTCGTAAAAATATGCCGCAGTATTTAATGTTTTTTGTTATACTATAAAAATAATGGAAAATAGTGCTAAGTGAATATAAACACTTGGTTAAATAAATTTACACCATATAAAATGGGTTCTATTGTTTTGAAAAGTTTATCGATTTTATTGGGAGTGTTCTTTATATTCGTGGGGATCACGAAAATCACCCCATTTATTTCTAAGGAATTACACAAAGACTTGGTGAGTAAAATTTTGGTCCGTCGGGACATATAGTTAAGATTATCTAGAACATCTTGTAATTTATTTTAAAAAAAGAGATATGCTTACCTATTTCTTAAATTAAAGGTCATATAATATAGATTTTTGTAGTTAAGTGATATGATTTGCTATTTTAGTCTTTGGCTTGCCGCCTAATACCACCAAGAGTAATTTCGTTGCGACAGCTAACGGGAGGCGGGTAGAGACACGGGCCGCTTCTGCGTCCGTGATGGCCGCGTTCGCTTGAAACCAACCAAATAATATTTAAATAATCATGATACAGTTTATTGTAATATAAATTCATTACAGTGCTCTTCACACTAATTTATTATGTTTATATATTATCTCATTAGTAATACTTGGCAAAGTCGCATAATGCCAAAAATTGGGATTGAGTCAGAATGTATCAAAATATATTATAAATATTTAATAATAACTCTTAAATACATATGTAGGACGGCACGAACAGATTATATACTGGTCACGATCTTATATTAGACTAGAATTAAAGCAGAGATTGTATTAAAAGGAGTTTTCGCTAAATATTACATCTATCTATGTACATAAAATACATATTAAAAGCGCTGCCAACTCTAACAGGTATTTTGTATAACATTGTTACAGAGAAAAGAGTACGTGAGATATGCAAAAGTGTTTCCGTTTAGTGAAACGTTCGATTTCAAGTTGCCGTCAAAATGGTATCGAAGGAGCGTTGGGTCTTTAGAAATAATATTTGGACTCGCATTAGCTATAATACCTAGTCGTAAGTGTAATGAATAGTTGAAATAAATAATATAATGGAAACATCAGTTTTGCATTATGAATAATGGGCAATACAAGCAACATTAAATTCTCCTATTATTAAATCTTACTTTTATATTTAATTATTTTTTAGATAAAATAAAAAATTTCGCGAATGTGGGTCTACTGATTCTAATGATTTTGGCGGCCTATTCCCACATAATGGTGAGCGATCCGTTCGATCGTTGTGCTCCTGCTATTGTATTCTTCTTTATGCTAAGCGGCAGACTCGTCGTATGGTGAGTTCATTTTTACTAAAACTTTATTCTAACCAAATTCTTTATTATTTATCATACTAAAAAAAACTAATATTAATTTCATAAATTAAGTGCATGAGTTTATTTGTAAATGTAATATAGATTGAAGAAAAATATCGACTACTTTTACTCAAAACAATAACATACAAACTACAGGAACAGTTTATTCTAAATTTGTAAGATTTCAATTGAAAAGGATATTAACAATTAACGCATAAACCTAAAGGTAAGGTCACATTGGTTGACATAATATCTAGTATATTACTAATAGTTTAAACATGTATTACGAAATAAAATTGGTGGTATCGAACGGAAAAGCATCTCATTGGAATATTGCCAAAAATCCATCAGTGTTTGTGTGACGCACTATACAAGTAAATATGTAGGTTTTTACGGACGAAGCGACTATTTTATTGTATTTTTGTGCATGTGTCAGAAAAACACATCACTGCCAGTCCACCCATGAAATTATAAATAAATTTGGTTTAATAACCTTGATGTGACACTGGCCTTTTCTAATGGATGCTAATAATGTATCTGATAATTTATTGGCGAACTATTCTGTCAATTCGTTCTGGCTGTGAAATTGAAGTGTGTTTGTAAACACGCAATTGGAAATTAAAGAATGTGGACAAATGCCATCATTTTATTTTGTTTTTCAACAAAAACACCCAAATGCTGTTAAACTGATAGAAGAGCATCATAAATTAAAGAACGCGGACATGGTTTAATATTTTTTTTAGATATATTGAAGTATCAAAATTATATTCTTATTGGGTTAGAGTCATAGCAGTACTAATAAACATAGTATGTATTTATTATTCAGGTATCAGACCAGTCGACGGGAGGAATTAGAAAGAGCCACTGCAACACAAAACGGCAATGGACTCAAAAAGGATTAATCTCATCTCGAAACAGACTATAAGCATAACACTCAAATTAAGAAATGAAAATAAAGAAAAACAGCAGTAAACCTATATACACAGCATTTTATGTTGAAATATTACGTAGACATAAAACACTATTAGATTTTATATGCTATAGTCGGCAACAGATTGAGCAATCACTTTCTGTATGGAATCACAGTAGTTAGTTTCATTGGAAATTACTCATAGTTGTACATAAGTGATATTAATTTAAGCGTACTAGGTTCAATTATGTGTCGTGTGCGTGTGTGAGTGAACGATCTTGGTCCTTGTGTATTATTTATATAACTGCCAATTTATAGTTAAGGGAGAAATACTGAATTGTAACAATATGTTAGATTAAAACACACTCAATGTTTGCTCAAGTATAGCCAACTACCTTATCACTCACTTTTTTAATGTATAATTTGATACTAGTCATTTCTTACTTAATTGCTAAATTAGAATAAAATGGGTGTTTGATATTAGACAAATGTATCGTCTTAATATTTGTGTGAAAAAAAAACAACAAAATACATAATTCTTTTTGTGTTTTATTTTTTAATAACAAAACGTGCTTGACGCGTATGATCTAACTTTATATAGCATTAATTAAATTAATAACTGTCGTCACTTTATAAAGAACAGTTATTATATATAGTTAATATATAAATAAATAATATCATTGTGATACTTTATTAAAGTTTTAAAATATTTTATCAGCTATCACAACTTTTAAAACCATATTCATATTGGATAAAGTGATTATAACAATCTTCACAAGTATAACACATAAACTGACATTTCAAATTCAATATTAAAGCTGAAAGTTTATGCAAACAACAAAATAGTGATATTAAAGCAGTGAATGCATAGGAATATCTCTGTCAACACTATTTAGTTTCAATTAACATTTTAGGCAGGATCTCTACCCGTCTGCAGTAACTCTAAAGCATTTCTCAAATTAGTAATAGCAGTTTTCACATCATCATAATTCAATGCACTGCTCGCCCACTTACAATATTTCTGTGCTTTCGTTATTTGTTCTGGAGTTAACTGAGCAACTGAGTCTCCATATAAATTTGTTGGTTGAGGTGGATTCAAAGCGGAAGGTTCATAAGGAACAAAACCACCTGGATTTGGGTCCGGGGTATAGGGCACAGGAGGCAATTGTGATGCAGCTCTTATTGCCATGTTAGGATCAGGTAATGTGTTAGAAAAAATTGATCCTGGCGCAATATTGGCGTCAGGTATAGTGGAATCAAAACTTGTTGGGGGTTGTGGAGTATCAAATAAGCTTTGGTTCGGCATGTGTGATGTACTTGGTGCTGCAGGTTCATCCGTATTTTCAGTAGTATTAGTTGTATCTTCACCCGTGTCTTCTGATTGAATTGGTCCTAAGAAAGCAATATGAATTAAAGAAATATATATCTTATATAACACATATTAGTGTTTGTAACACCTAAATTTAATTTATTACCTGGAACTGGTGTTTCACCATTTTTAAGACAATTGTGGATATATGCAGCTTTCCATTTAGCATATTTCCTGTTCTGTGCTGCTTCATCTGTTAACTCCCCAAATGTTGTCAAGACGTCATAGATCATGCCAGATGTGTAAAAGGCTTTAACAATATTTCTACAAAGAACACGTAATTTACACAAAAGTTAACTGCTCACCTTTGTTACAGCAGATGTTAGGTCTGATTTCTCATTTACACTTTTATTTGAATTTGGGCTGCAGTTGAGTCACCATATTGTTTGCATATAGTAAGCCACATACTCTTTTAAATTAGTAGCAAAAAATCATGTTTACGTATAAGCTCAGATATACTTACTTGCCGTAGTTTTGTTCTCTGTCCTGTTTGTCAGCATAAGTAAATAACTTGAGTGCATAGTTTTCTAAGTGAGCTTGAGCTGCCACATCATTTGTTATTGCTTCATTATGTTGATGAACTTTCTTGGCCTCTTCAAGCCAATCCATAATGGCTAATAATAAAAGAGGCTTTGTTATGACATACTATAATAGAGATGACTCATAAAGTAATATGAAAAATACAAACCCATTAAAATTTTGGTTTCTTCCGGCGTCTTGTTTACAGTAATTTTGAGACCAGTTTGTAAAGCATGTAGTCTGCACCAATAAGCAACCACAGGATCCCGAGTATCATGTTCAGAAGCAGTTTTTAAATAATGTTGGATCCCTTTAAGACTTGGCGGACAATCTGGTATTATCACAGTCATATTGACGAAATGGTATATATGGAAATCTGTATAATCACAGACAATTATAAGTTACTTCAAAAACAAACAACGGCTATTAAATTAGATGAAAACAAAATACACAGATACTGCGATGCAAACACCACACCACGGATAATTGCGAAACTGTCAAATGTGACCACAGATAATAAATAACATTATGAAATTCTGTTTTAAACATTCAGTAAAATATAGATCATACACGTAATAGGTTTAGACTAATTTTACATATTTTTGGTTAAATTTTTAAGCCATTTTAAAATATTACAACTTGCTTATAACTTCATAGATGGACATTTATGATAACTAATCATGATAGTATTTCATAGCAGTCATTTTTACGTGTTATTTTACGTACTGTTGACAATAAATCATTATAATTTTAAATTCAACGACAATTATATAACTTTTTATAATACCGATATTAATACTTTGCTCCTAAGTAATCACAATCGAAAATAATTTTGTTTCAAACATGTAGTAAGAAAAGTTAAAAGCCAAATTATTAAAAAAAATTATCAGCTCAAACGTCATACTTCTCCCTTTTGTTGATTATTTCGAAAAATAATTTAGCTTAACATATACGTCTCATAAATACAAATACAGTTTACAGAAGCGAAATGCCTGCAAAGCAGAGAAAAATTGCTATGATGGGCTATCGTTCAGTTGGTAATTATTTTAAATTTAAATGCTATATGTTGCGTCGAATTTATTATGACGTATAATTAATATAATAAATTTTTAGGAAAATCGTCGCTTATTATTCAGTTTGTAGAAGGACAGTTTGTAGATTCATATGACCCTACAATTGAAAACAGTAAGTATGACTGTAACAATTTTATGTAGCACGGAATCGTGTGTAACATGTTCTTTTTTTAAGCTTTTACAAAGTTCATTCGTCTCAATTCAACGGAGTATGAAGTTAAATTAGTCGACACAGCTGGTCAGGATGAATACAGTATATTTCCAGCACAATACAGCATGGATTTCCATGGATATGTTTTGGTGTATTCCATTACATCAAGCAAGAGTTTCCAAATAGTACAAATAATTTATGATAAGCTACTTGATATGGTTGGGAAAATTCAGTAAGTGCATTTATTCTATGCCTAATTGGTATGTACTTTTTCTTATTCAATTTTGGTAATAATAAGTTTTTGTTAGTAAAATAATACAGTTTGTGGGTATATAATGAAATTTATTTTTACAACTTCATTGGTTTAAATTCGTGATATGAAAATTAAAATATAATTTTCAGTGTGCCAATAGTGTTAGTTGGCAACAAGACAGATTTACATAGAGAAAGGAAGATAAGTACAGAAGAAGGGAAAAGATTAGCTGAAAAATGGAAAGCGGCATTTGTTGAGACCAGTGCTAAAGAAAATGAGGTATGTCATTCATGGGATTACTATAAGTATCATATATAACATAAAATTTATAAGTAATAATAATCAAATGTAATACTTTTTTTGCAGTCTGTATCAGATTTATTCCATGCAATGTTAGTTGAGATTGAACGATCTGATGGCAACATACAAGAAAAGAATGGATGTGTGGTGTCTTAAATGTGTGAACAAACTCTGGGAGAAACATAAACGATGAATGTAGCAACTATTGTATCAATTATTTTTAAATAAATACTAATTTAAATGTCCATTATACTAAATATTTAACATTAGTGTGTATGTGGAATATTTTTAATTTCTGTTTTTTACTATATTCTAACATTGCAAAACACAACTAGTATGAAGTCATATGGTGTTTTAGGATCAGCTACAGTAGATCCACGTTATTTTGCTCTAAATAAAGAAGAATAGTCAATATACTATATAATATAAGAATAGCAGGTATTATATTATAGATAATTGATACAATTACAACTAAGTAATTAATGATATAATAATAGTAGGTATTTTGTTGTAAATTTATATTTGCTGTATAATAAATACACTTTTCCTTTGGTTCCATGATGGTGACCATGACATTTAAAAAGTCATTGTACATTTCTTTGTTTACACTTTGTGTTTATTATATAAATAAATATAAAATTACAATTAAAACTACTAGTGAGAAACTTTATGGAGTTGATTCTCATAATTAAATGTTTCTATCAACTATTATTGTAAAAAGTAACCTACTCTTTTTGGATGTTACAGTCATAGATGATCTGTTACGGGATATTTGTTAATCATCAGCTTAAGATATTTAAATGTACAAAATATACGTTATTATTCAAAGTTTTCCTAAACATTATTATTTAAAGGAATAAAACCGCTGACCTTTGACCTGAGACGACATATTTTGTGTGTTTTTGTTAACATCCGTTAAGATAGATTACTTGTAATATTAATTACAAATAATTTGAACAAAATAATAATAGGAGTTAGTTTTATGATAAACTTGTGTTCAATTTAT
This sequence comes from Tineola bisselliella, assembly GCA_028551675.1. Classification (NCBI taxonomy): domain Eukaryota; kingdom Metazoa; phylum Arthropoda; class Insecta; order Lepidoptera; family Tineidae; genus Tineola; species Tineola bisselliella. The sequence goes on along the minus strand of JAPWLS010001174.1, from coordinate 24,972 downwards.
TGTAGATGCTATTTTGTACGTGTTTGTGTATTTGTTACGTTTATTTCTAAAAATTTGATCTTACTGCACACTGGCATTCAGTTTATGCCCTGCCTTCTATGAAAAATACAAGTACTACAGAATGGGGTTAGTCATTAAGTAAAATAATTTTCATGAAATACCAATCTCACTCTGGTAGAAAAACAAACTCCCATCGCAGTTGTTTAGCTTTCAAGACAGAATATCACTTATGGTTCAAAATTTGTTATATCAATTTAGATACAGAAGAGGTTTATTACATTTAAATGCAGCATTGCTAAGTCAAATGGCTTTTATTATTGTAAATATTTTATAGATGCTAATTAATGTAGGTTTTAACATTATTGCGAGATTGCATTTAAAGTATATTTATATTGATTTGTGGATGATGTGTTTTACTTAGTAGTGGTCTAAAATATGTATATGTCTGCACCAATATTGAATATAAGTCATGTTTAAATGTTAGCGCAATATCTTTGAATTGCTGAAATGAGGTTGAGGAGTTTTCAGTTATTACTTTGGAGTTCTACTTTGATGCCAAAAAGATTCTTATAATGATACTAATAATTCAGACTTTACTTATTATATTTAATGGCATCTGTGAAGGGTTGCGGACCGATGTATTTTTGTAATGCTCGTTCTTGTATATATAATTTTATACTGGAATGTTCTTTTTGAAATAATTTTATTGTTTATGTAAGAAATAATTCAATATTTATGGCAAATCAAATGTTAGTTGTTTCTGCAAGGCTAGTCATTGTATATATCTTTTGTCTTCCAAAATATATATCTTATATTTAAAATGTCTGCCGACTACTTAGGCTATGTTCATATTTAATTTTATTGCATCTCTTCTGGATATTGTTTTGAACTCTAACTTGGCATTGATATAATTCACTGGTAATATTTGAAAATATATTCATATACATAAAAATGCTTTAGTTTTATTTCTTTTACTGATTTTATTCATCTAGTATAAGATGAGTGGTTGAGGTCATGGAAAGAGATATGCGTTTCAGATTGTATGGAGAATGCAATATTTTTAAGGCAGAAAATTTTAATACCATAGCTCTAAATTATGACAATCAATGTCTTATTGACGTTTCTTTGTTGTGAATAAAACTTTATTGTGAAAATGGCGACGACCGGGGTGGGTTTTCGATGGCTCGATATATTGGAAAAAGACTTTGATAAAGCCATAGTGGAATTAGATACTTCCTTAAGTAAGTACTATTATGGTTATGTTTATGGTATTCGATTTTGGTCTTCCTTATGAAGAGTAGAGGTCAGAAACATAATCCATGTTAATGTTACGTATTAAAGTTTTCTTTACTTTTTTGATAAAATCTTTCATTCAAGCTATCATTCTAATTATGCAAAAGTAATTCTAATTTGCGCAGTTTATGTTAGGTTAACCTAAATGTTACTAAATTCCCCTGAAAGTTTTGCTCCGTAATACAAAAAAATATATATATAATTTACTAATAGTTTGATACTTTTATAAGCATATGTTTATATTGCAATATTAATTTAACCACCATAAAGCTACCTTTATTTGTGTATTTCATAATTCTTCCTAATATTGTGTAAGTATTGGGAGTACATTAATGTAAACTAAATTTTAGCCGAATTGGAAGTAGAAGATGCAGAAATAGTATATGGGGCCCGTCAGAAGATTGCCACACTGAGTTCATGTTTTGCACAACTTTCGCACAAAGCTCTTACTATATTTCAAAACAGTGCAAAGCTGGAGGTAAGTTGTAGTACTTATTATTAAAGAATTTATGATCTATTTTACTGTAGACGTTCTGCATATATAATGTGTACATTATAAAGAAACACAAGAAAAGGATAATATATTTATTATAATTTATGGCAACAATGAATTTTTATGACTAGGGCCTCTGTCATATGGATGTTTGTGCAGATGTCTTCGGTGAGGTTGTCTTGTTGTTAATTCCTTTATTAGTTTGCTATTCTTTCCCGATTCACCTCTTTTTGTCATTATAATTCTGTCTTCCTCCATTATATCGCCTCCCATGTCATCATCAAAATAACCTGATTCTTGTTCTTCATCAGAATCCTCGTCCAGATCTTGATCACTGAAGTTATTAAAAATTAATTATTAATGTTTAATAATTATAAGAAAATATTGTGAACCATTAAATTATTACTACCTCTTTGTTTTGACCTTATAGTAGTGAAATTATTTAAGGAAGTTACAGTTTTATAGATTTCATTTGTTATTGGTTTTTCATATAATACAAAAAAGTGTTAAAAATAAATTACATTACATCTTAGGGGTGTAATTTTATTAAAATATCTTATAATATAATACATACTTAATCCCTTTAAGTTTACGTAATAATTGATCTACAGCAGCATGTGATACATCTGAACTTGGTGCTGGATCATCATCAAAAAGTCTTGCCTCTAATTTCTGTAGTGCTGCATCGGCTCGGTTGGTTAAGGCTACAAACTTTTCAGTCAACTGTTGTAACTCACTCTCTTTTGCGTTGGCTCGTGTAGAATTACGGAATGCTGATTCTAAACGACGACACGCCGAATCGCTCTGTAATTATTAAATTAATTTCAATACAAAGTTTATTTCTAATAATTACTATCATTACTCTGTTGCTATGCAGGTTATATACTTTATATTTAAATGAATTCATACTATATGCAGCCATGACCATGATAGCTACAGCTTGGATATGTTGATTTAACATAATAGAGTGAATGTACTGGTAAGCCACAAAGTCTAGATTATTTGAATTCATAATACCTGTTGTATTCGACTGGTGTTTAATATTTTATTAACTCGCGTGTCGTGATTTCGTATCGCAGTTTGTATATTTTGCAACTCGCGAAATGTTGATGCTGTCCTGGAAAAGATTAGAATCAAGAATTTTAGTTGTTGCTGTCATGCTGCCAGTATAATAACCTTATTTCTAAAGGATTCTGAAATAAATGTACTTATTTAGGATGTGGAGTTCTACAGTCCGAGACTAGCTAAGTTATTCAGAGTAAACTTTAAAAGTGAATGGAATTCTAAATTTAATAATATTCGATATTTTTTAATAATCTCATACTTACTTATTAATCAATGAGTCTATTAATTTGTCAAGGACATCCGCCACGTGTGTCGGGTCGTCCAATTGCACTCTTTGACATGAGTCGAGGAAATGTTTCTGAGCATCCAACATTTCTTGCATCTGTGAAGTTATGTATTACATATTTATATGAATCATAAAAACTATATCACTTAGTTCTTTATGACAGAAATACGAACCTTTAAGTCTATGCGATTAGTATTATCATTGAGTTTTCGCGTAAATGCATTCTCGAGGTCGGCCGAATTCATTCTGGCGTCGCGTTGCCTCCTAGCCATCGTTCGTAGACCATCAGCTAATTCCCGTCGTGTTGCATTTATTAGTGAGAGACCGTCCTTCATTAAGGTCTCTAAAGTTAGTCCCCTACGCCATGTTTCCACGTACGCCCCGCTTACCTAAATAAAAATAAAAACATAAAAAATATTATCCATAGACCATACGTTTTTTGGGGTTTACTTAAAACTTCTAGTAAACAATTGCATCACTAAACATTAAATAAATTAAACGAGTTTAAACTATCTTACCTTCTCAAGCAAATGTCTATGAGATGTTAAATGATTCGTTAAATTAGTTGCTACAAGGGTCACTTTTGCTTGGCTCTCTTTCAGATGTTTACTGCTTTCTTCGATTGAAGCCTGAAATATTTTTAAATATAATTTAAACTCTCTAAATACTGCTTTTTAACCAATGAAATTCATGTACCTGGACACTTGTCTGCAGCATATGGAGACGATGTTCTAATCTTTCTGCAGCTAATTGCGCTCGCTCTAATCTTAATGATAAGGTTGTTTCAACTCGATCTGTAATAAATATCACTTTAATGCTATTTACACTTCGACTCTAACACTTACATTTTAAATTTCATAGTTAATGAGGCAGTGTGCTAAGAAGAATGAAGCTGACGTCAATTGAGAATACGCCGAGAATCGACTTATTTTATTTCTTCGTTATCGATTTCCATACAAAGCGACGTATGACTTGCTGCCGACGTTTAATAAGTAATTGAAATACGATTAGTTTTCGATTGACAATTGTTTATCACTGGAGTCCTCACCCTCAAATTATACGTGGCATTGAAATATATAGCACCGGATCCATCAATCAATTGATTACGTGTCATCCTTGTTTATTTAATTGTTGGGAGTAACGATGTGATATGTATGTTGCGAAAGTTGACCGACCAGTTAATATACCAAAATAGGATGTGACACACTGAACGTTACTTGATGAATTCCCATAGTTTATGAGCACTTATTCTCATTTAATAATTAAGTCAATATTTAGCATTATAAATTGGCTATTGGTTTTTTTCTTGTAAAAGGAAACAAAATATGATTTTATTATACGCAAATATAAATCAACTACATCGGGCTCTCAAATAAAGCTTTTCTGTTTGTAAATACATATAGTTTAAATATCGTACATTACTCACCTAACTTATCCTGAATGACGTCCAGTTTTCTTGCGTATTGAGCTTGCACGCTGCTGATTTTATCTATAGTTTTAAGACGCTCTTCAATTGCTATCAACACACTGCTTAGTTCCTGGAATTCGTTACATATTATTTTATTTATAGTTTTATATAATGAAAGTTTAATTTCAAAAAACCTAAGTCGTATACCTGATGTGATAAAAAAACATATTTGTCAGAAGATGATTAATCCGTTTTTATTATTTTTTATAGTTGTTAATATTAGATATGCTGACAGTAGGTTGACACACAGCATCCTTTTAAAGAATAGGAACTAACCTTTATCTCTATTAAGTCTCTAGATTACATAATACATTGGAAACTTCCTAGTTGTATTAGGGACACGTACCTTTGTAACGTGTAATGAGTGCAGATGTGTTCTGAGAGCGAGTGGCTCCGAGGCGGGCGAGGTCGCCACCAGACACAGGCACGCTAGCGCCGCCACTACTGCATATAACATCGCCCAGCCTATAAATCGTTTTGGAGTTTAAAATTACAAATTAACCATATACATATTTCAGAACGCTTGTATATTTGTCTCCCAATCAGACCGCGTATAATCGATTGTCAGTTTGTTTATCGTAGTTCGGTTTTTTTTCTTCACAATATTTGCAACAGTAATGTTTTATGTATCGAACCAATTCAAATATATTAAGTTCGCTCGTGAAAGAGCGCATTAAGTGTTATGAGTAGAACCTTTATAAAGTAGCGCCAGACTATTCCCTTGTAAATGCGTTTCCAATTTATTACTCTATATAAATTTGTAATTAATTAAAATCTATATCGGTGAACGCTCTTGCGAATGCAATCTCTGGAACCTGTATTGTGATTGCGATTATAAATTTAATTTATATTATTATGTAAGCAATAAACAGTTAGTTCGGTTTACAATATATGTAGCTTTTAGTGCTAACTAGTAGAACGGTCTATTCATATTTTACTGTCAAAATCTTCAGTCAGATCATATACGACAAATATTTGGAACGCCTAATTAAAACAATAAAATAATATTTTAAATTAGTTAAATAAATTCAGATATCAGATTAAAGTAACTTTAAAAAAACTTTATGTCGCGTTTATTTTGATTAATTTAATCCAACGTTTCGAAGGCTTTGTAACCATCGTGTCTCGCAGTGTAATGGAACCTCGCCGGGATCCCAATGGTTGCTAATTTCGAAACGAACTGATTAAAGTAAAACAAAAGAAAAGGGATAGTAAATTGCATAAAGTATTTTAAATTAGTTATTAGCGAATAACCTCAGACATTACGATATACTAAATGTAATTTATAGGTGTGTCTTCCATAGGTGTTACTTACGAAATAACAAAACGGGAGGAGAGGCGGCTGAATTCTCAGAACGAGAATGATAAATAATCATAACACTTACAACTCGTCTATGTATAGATAAGAGAGTGCAGTTCGCTTGTCTATGCAAAGCGCATAGTGATGATAGTGCATTGTTTATTTCGATGATCGTCGGCAGGTGTGCGGTCTCATCCTGTTTATACATGTATATTTATTTGCATACCAGTCATAGTTCGAGGACCTCTTTAAGTACTTTAGAAATAATTTCACATTGTCTATCGTGAACTTTTGTGCTAATGAGGTCAACCCAATCTTAATGCCTTTTCTAATGTTTAGATAGACATGAAATTAAACACTTGATGATGTAATTAAGATGCAATGTTGTTACTTGAAACGAGATTCAATAAAAAGTTACGGCTACGCTGTTTCGTTTTATCGAGGAAATAATGAGATTGTGATCCATTTTTGGAAGATGGTGTTTACTGGTGGCACGTACACGTCTACACATTTGGTAACCGACATCGATTCGACACGCCCCGTTCCCCTTTGATGTGCCGTATTAATTTCTGATAGATCAGGGCGCATCGTCAGATTTATTATGAAATGTTTCTAAGTAATGCCCTGTACAAGCTTTCTCTGTTTAAGTGCCTCATGATATCATCAGTTTGCATCAACACAATATTCACAGCAAGTAAGTCGTCTTTGTTTTAAGTGTTTGTTGAGGATATTTCTTCAGAATGTGTAATATTATTCGCACTGCAACTGCATTGATACCCCTTAATTATGATTCACTTATACCTGGAAATACTTGGCGTTTTTTTTTTTTCACAAATACATTTTTATTAAGCCTGTTCTCCATCCATCACGTTGATTCATTCTTGTTTGGTTAAGGTTCTTTTTTTTTTCATTTTCATTAAATCGCTACACATTTTATTTTGCACGTACAGTATTACTTAGTCTCGATACGTTTAGTGCTATTTGTCAAAGTTCGTTACTATTGGCTTTTTGCCAAGCGATTCGTGTAGTAGCTTTTTAATGTTTATTTTATTTACAATAAAAAAAAAAATTTCGTATACAATTTTTGTTTGTAATATTTTATTGACTAGTTGCGTATACATTCATCAAAACTTGCTTCAACTCAGATAAAACTAGCGCAGAAGGTGGTTCAGCATTTTATTCCACAAATTTCTAAAAAATAAACTGTGTAAAAATGTATAAAGAAAAAAGTATAAAGTAATAACTTCATTTTCCTTTGTTAGTATTTTCACAAAGGAAATTGTTTGAAGTTAAGATTTTTGTGTATGTAATGAAATGTATGTAATGGGAAACTTTTAAAATAATGCAAGAGACGAACGTTTTAATATTAAAAGGGTATTTTCACTTCCCGGTGATGTCACTTGTGAAATTAAAATCCTTTGTTCAATGCTATTTGTGATATATTTCTTTGTGTAATACTCGTTCGTCTCCGCCTCTAGGATACTTCAAACTAATTTATTATAGCGACATGCACATCTTGGGGATAATAGAAATTAATCGGATCTTTTCTAGCTGACTCACTATACTTCCGGAGTACGGTGTCCTTAGGAACTTTTTTTGGGTAGACTTAACTCATACTGTAATTTGTGTAGCCACGAAGAGCTTTTAAAATTACTTTCCGAAATAATTCTTCCTGTTTCTCTTATCGTATCTTCTTTTAAAATGTATTCCATTAGACACGTAGGTCTATGCTGTAGTTATTTTAATGAAAGTGAGAAGCATTTGTAATCCCTATTCAATGTCACACAGCTTATGTGTCCGATTTTAATAAAGATAAATGGTAGATCACGTAGTCATACTATATTAGTTAACACTTCTTACATTAAAATTAACATAATACCAATATTTCTTTTTAGTAAGCTTTGAAACGAAAGGAGGTCACAGAAACTATTCGGTTTATAGAACATAGGCATATTGATTAGTTATACGTGCTCAATTTAAAGATATAGGTGTGTGTTTATATTTAAAAATATGAATTAAATTTATTCGATATCGTAATTTTGTTGAACCTTTTTGCGCTGCAATGCCATTGGGGGTAGCCAAAGGAATGCGGCGGAACGACTGATTGTAGTTTTCTTTTTTCTGTCTTTTTTGTCTTTATTTTGCGAGTTATTGAAATTCATCTTCACACACAAAGTAACTCATCATATTTTATTATCCACTGGTTTCATAATGCATTTTTCTTAGTAAAGATTGACGAGTAGCGTAGGCCGGAGCCTCAGGCGTCAGTCGACAGGCCTCATCATTGCTGTACGCTGCTCGATGACATCAGCTGTCAGCTGCATATCTTCTGGTAGACTTGTTGTTATACGACTCGACTCCTACATTATATATACATCACGTGTTACCTACACATTTTCAATTAAACTTATCTTGTTTGAAACTAAATAATGATATTGTCCTAGATATGTTTGTATACAAAGTGTGTCAGTATTTCTGTTAACTAGGAATGCACTAGGTATAGCTTATCAGCGTGACTTAGGTCGTGTCACCACAATACTGCCCTCGATTGCAGTAGGTATCGTTAACAATAGGTCGTCTTACCTTTAATATTTTACATTTGTTCTACATCATATACCTACCTATCTATACATAACTTTGTTTATGCTGTTTCATACGACAGTATATATTCAAATTTAAAATCTATATTTGATACATACGAGTATCTAGTATTAAAACATAAGTATTAAGCGTAAATTTGCAAGTAAAATGGTAACCTACGTACGTGGTCAGACGGCGTGGAGACCGTCTGACTGCGGTTGCGCAAACCGGCCTGTAATTAACCGGGTGTCGGAGACTACGTCGACGCTCAAGAATTCTCCAATCATTTTGAGACTGTACACCAAATTCAATTTGTTGCCAACTCCAATTACATCCTTTGATAAAATATTTGATTAAAATTTTCTCCGTTGCAACGAAGATGTATTTGAATGTAATTATTATTATTTTTATTTAAGATGAACACTTGGCTTGAGGGTTATCACAATATTCGTTTCTTTCTTAAACACTTAAAACACAATTATTATATCCCTTAAAGAGAATTTTGTTGCGTGTATTGTTTTAATACTGTGGTTTCCGTGTTATGACCAATTATTGAATGCTTTTTTTTTTGTGTAATTCTTAGGAATCATACAAATATTTGTGGTTTTACATTACCTCTCTAATAATATCAAATTTCAATAATTTTTCTACTAACTTGTCAATTGTATTGTGTAACTCTACTTATCTTTAATTATATCAAGATCTTTAAATGTCTTTATAATCATCCAGAGCAGATTATGCAATGTTGAAATACGTCTACCTGTACCTTAATCTAGGGTCGAACCTGTCTCATCCACGTCTCTAAACTGATTCTAATCAAATGTCTCCGACTTTTAAGACAATAGTACATTGCTCAACATAACCGTGACAGGGCTTAAGAATTCATTCCGTGTAGGCAGCCTTTATTCATATTATCTCTCTATCATATCACTTTATTTAATTTCGGTAGATATTCGCAAGTGCCGTTATAAAAGCATTTACGCTTCCGTTAAAATAATAAAGTTTAGTTTAAATGATATCATTGTTTGTTTTTCGGTGTTTAGGTAATGTAGCTGTTAGGCAATTAGTTAGAACAATCTGATTCACACCTTGTGTGTTCTGCTGTGTCATTCGGGTCAATGAGACAGGTTCAATACCTATTTATTGTCTTAAGAGCTTTTAGAGTCCGTGCTTGGTGTCTCTTTCGTATGAGATAATTCAGCTATAAATTTATATAAATGGTATTTTATAGATGCGTTTAAAATAATGATTTAAACTTTAATTATGATGTTTTATATGAATTAAGAGTATTTTAAATCATTTTTAATGAATATCTGATGCCGACGACGGCGTTCACCTTCGCTGTCGGTTGGCACAAATAATTCACTATATTACAAATGTTATGGAACCGGTATTTTGCCACATTAACTTAATTATGATATTAGCATATAGATGAATCGTCTTGGATATACATTAGATTGCTCTACCTTGTCTCGCTGTCATAACTATATATTTTTGCAGTTTTTGCAGCATTTGGTGAATGTGTAGCACATTGTAATATTACAGGAACATCCTTTTTATTGCATTGACCACGGCTGCTGTTCAATCCAAATGCTACGACATTGACATCGATCAAAAACGAGTCTTATGAATTTACCTTGAGTTTTATGATTGAATTATTTCCGCATTATTTTAAGTGTTATTTTCTTCTATTATTTTTCTTGTTTCACCGACGCATGTTGCGTAATATAAAGGTTGTAAAGTAAATCTTGCACTTTCTCTTGTCTCGCAACTGATCCGTCTTAATGGTATGGAGGTTAACAAAACAATAACCGATCAGGAGACTGAAAGCCCTAACCGTATGGCGTTAAACGAATATTTGGGTTTCCTTAATGCGGTATTGTATGGTAAAACTGTTATTGTTTATGCATCGTAAAACAGGAAAAAATCTACCAAAGCTGATTATGTAACGAGAAAGTTTATTGAAAATTTATTGGTGGAAATTCGAAATTATGGATTTTAAATTCAGCAGTGATACTAGAAGTTTATTTTGCATAATATAATTTGCTTTTTCATCGTTATTTAAATAAAATGTATGATAACGTGTATATTTATAAATAGTTGTAAAGAGTTTTATTTTTAACTTCAATTATAAAAGTGGTTAGAAGTGGCACTATCTGGCTCGGCTAAGTCAGGAGCCGCTGTCGAGTGTTTACGAAGGACAAATACCTGCACTTGTGGATGTCGCTGCACTTTCGGTGTTCTCGCGATATGTTTGTCTACTGAACACACCACCATCCTGGATAAATACTTCATACCAATGAACACAATAAATGACACGCATTATTTATCTTCTTTTTTTCTATTCGAGGGTTATGTATTTATAAAACATTGTTTCTATTTTTAAAAATTCGTTGGTATTATTTTACGTTATTTTGACGCCATATGTATATTTTAGTTCAGTATCATTGAATAGCGTCGTTGTCAATGCGTCCGAGACTTTGCCTAACTTGTGTTCATTATTGTGCTTACTTGTTAACTATATTATTACACAGTGATTAGTAAGCATTTTTTATTGTTGTATACACTCCAATAAAAATCTATGTTAAGCTCCATGTTTTGCACAACCGGCTCCTTGACCAGTATGAAATCATCGATATGATGTTAACGAGATGCGGTCAAATTGCCCTTCACCCGGTAGCCCTTTTCCACGATTATGAAATAGTATCCGAATTTACTCGGTCTCCAGTTTCAGGAGTCTTTACCGTAGCCAATAAATAATTATTCGAGTTGAGTTAATTTGTGCGCCCCATTATGTTGACGACTCACGCTCGCCTTGCTCGTTAACTGATGTCTCTCGGTAATACTTTGATTTATGACAAATTCATTTGAACTCATTGTGAAGATGGCTCTTAAACTATATCTGCCAATTTATCTGCAAATTCTTGCTTTCAGTCTAATATTATTTACATTGAATTTAAAATTAATGGATATACTGGTTCACACGTGGTTAAATTTAGCTCACATTAAAAATTCTAATCATTAGCATAATATTCGAATTGGGATTTTGGTAGGTCACTTTAATGTGGTTTTTACGCGACTTGTTAAAAATTAAAAATTTCGCGATGCGGTTTAGACAAACGTCACCGCATACTTTATCTGCATTTTAAAAATAGTCGATTTGCCATTTGTCGGCTCTTTTGATCAGTTTTATTAAACATGAAAAGTAGGAAACTGTTTCATTGATTATATTAAAGTTAATTTCTAGAATATTCTAATTAGAATTCCTTTTATGTTAATTTATCGTTATTATAATATTTGTGCAGACTTTAGATGATATTTATTGTTATTTATTTAGATAAGAATCACGGTAGTGTATAAAAATTACTTACCTACGAATGGTCGGAGAGAATTTCCAAATAAAATTTAATTATCAAATTGTTTTTTCACTTTACACTTTAGTAAATAATAATATCATTTCACTGGTAAGGCATGGTTCGCGAAACGTGCGCATGTCACTCGCATAGTACGTAGCATGAACCAGCTGCGAGCGTCCCTCGCAACATCCGAATCGACACTGACAACTGGTGCGTCTGCGAGGGCTCGGCACAGCGTTGAATGCGTTTGCGCATCTTGCCTAGCCTGAAAGACAAGATGTACCACTGAAAATTAACTAGTAATCTATTTTTGTCACTTTCTATGAGAAAAAGTCGCAAGATTATAATGTGAAAAGTAATTAAAATTTGTAATAAATTATGTGTATTTTATAGTTTTGTGACTAATGTAAAATTGACCTACACGTCTCTTTATAACTTGTAATGCGTGTGAGAAAGTTGTCGGTGTATTAGTCATAAATAGTAAATTAGTTGCCACTAAATGAATCTATTGATTAGTCGCTAATGAAGAAGAGAGAAATTCCATGTGGTTAGCGCACTTGTAGTATATTACAGTGGGATAATATTGACATCCATCGTCTTACAAACATACATTAAAATAAGACAGGCCGTATGATGTGTTACTTTGAACGTTTTATGTGAGTTTAAAAGGCTGATAAATTTAGCTCCTCTCTTTTATCTATGAACTTTTTAAGAATTGTCTTTCCTTATGTGACGGTATCTCATGTTTTATGCAAACCATGATAACGCAGTGATGTGCACATCATAAACACGCAGAGGATGTTTGGTGATGTCTGCTTTTGAAATTTTATTTTCATCCGTGCCATAATATCTAAAAGTGCAGTTTCAAATATTTAAACAATGGCAATTTAGTATGCAACCGTTATCTTCGTACAAATACGAAAGTTTGTCGTTTCTCGAAAGATGTTATTGCTCGGGGCTGTTGGTTATTGCTTGTGACGACTTTGCTGGTGGCCGGCCATCTTTAAAACCACTTTTAAGGACTGGTTCGATGGCACTTCTGGTGGCCTCATCCCTTGATTGAGTTTATGCACTTAATAAATAAATACCTGTTTTTGATTTATTACTACCGATTATTAAGTTACCAAGGGCTGTTGCATATTTTTTGTCCATAATTTGATTCTGTTTAAAATCGTTTCGACTAAATTTGAAGTAATATAAATAGATAATGCGTATTAATACATTTTTAATATTGAAACGGTCGCATCGTTTACCAAAAATGTAATGTAATGGTGAACACACGTAAAATAAATTGGTAAGCATTTAATCAATCCCCCAGTGGTCTCCACCAGTTACAATCACAATGGCGGTGTCAACCATAATATCAGTAGTATTGGGGCTTCGAGCTATAAAAATATGATTGCTTCTCGTGAATTATGAGCAACTGGCAAAAGCTACTTGGTTATTTATTGTCAATTGCATAATAAATCACTATTAACCTATCGTTTCATCTTTCTCATAAAAGGCGTTTAATTATATTATAAACTGTAAATACCAATAATATGTCTATAATATTTTTTAAAATAAAACAAACATTAAAATGTCATACATAAAGTTGATTGACGTTTTATTTATTAAAGCGTCTATGTATGATTTAATGTCGTCATCCTATTTGTTGCGGTCTCAGTGCGAATTAGCTTAGCGACATAAGAATTGAAAGCTGTCACGTGGCAAATTAAAAATTTAAACATAAACTGTTGGCTGCTTCTTAAGTTATTATAGCATTGGGCGGTGAGTAGATTAAAGAGCAAAAACGTGCGCATTTACTAACTCCGATTGTACGTTAGCCAGTATTAATAGTACACTGGGATTTAACAACGCCAATCTCGTATTATTGGACGATTAAATCTAGATTGCTGTGTTAATTCCCAGCTAGTTAAGTCCGATTTTCCTTTAATTAGATTTCCTTTTGACCAATTTATTGTCGAGGATATAAACTTCGGTATTTGATTAACACTAAGATGATGTGTATAAAAAGAATTAGCAATGAGATAATTCCTGCTGATAGTTTTAATGTCAAATGTATACAGAAGAATAGTTTTTATTATATGCTATTAGTCCATCTTAAGATAATGTGGTGTTGGTCGGTGGCTGTAATAGGAGTTCACTTTACGTGTCAAATGTAAGACTGCAGTGAATATGTTTTTTTAAAAATAATAATCAGTTAACAAATAGAGTTATTAAGTCAAATGATTTTGTCAATATAATGAAATGCTTTATTAATGATGTTTATATTTTAGCACCTCTAGTCGTCATTGGATTACGATTTTATTATTTATTGACTTGGGTCAAGGTGTAAGTCACGACAATGTCATTTGCATTTTTATTAACTTGGTGAATAAGTTTATTGTCATCGCGCATTCAAATTTATAAAATGTGAACAATTAGTTTTGAATGTTAAAAGGAACAGTAAGTGAGTACTTGAAGTCGTAAACAAGTTATTATTTATTCAAATATATATCGTAGAGCCAACTTTAATAGAGTCGAATTAGAAAACCTTAAGGAAATTAGCTGTTAAATAATTCATTTGTTATTTTATTCTGAAACGCATGACATTCTTGTTGTACTCGCAGTGGCAGTTACATCATGGTTTCATTCGTATACCGCGTAAGGTCAGGATAACAAAGCTTGCATTGAGACCTAACCCATGTGAACCACTCTCCTTGGCGCACCCTGAACTTTAAGCAGTTGAACGTGTCACCTAATATATAGCATGTTAAGGTTCTATTTACATTTAAAATTACTATCATCGCCATTTACCTAAAATCAGCATTCTCGATAAGTTGTATTAAGAATATGTCCAAACAGTCTTTTGTCGCAAATTCGGTAGTGTTACCAAACTCTGTACAATTAAGATCTGTACAATTTGATATATATTTGAAAATGATATGTGCTAATGGTCTCACGTCCTCTCGTATCGTTGCATTCATTTCACGTTTTTCTATTATTTTGCTTGTTGGAATATTACAAGGATTTGGCGTACGTGACTATTGAATGGCGGTGACATCGGTTAATTTTGTAATGTGCAGCTTTAACTTCGTATGTACGTTTGCGCTCTCGCTTTTTATTTTCCTGCAGTATTTTTTAAAAATAATATTTAATCGCTTTAAGCGGATAAATTGCTTTTATTAGCTTTGATACATTTTTATTTAATCTCTTAGTCTTGCGGTTATGATAGATTCTAAATCAACATACGCACAGGTCTTGTACCTTTCTGCATGTCTGATCCTTTACTGATGTTCGGTTTGTGGTCAGAGCTATCATGGCCACGAGGTATGTACATTACAAAACCTGTTTTCTACAGGATCATTGTTATGAACTACACGCTATTGTAACGGATTTAATTTCGATGTCTCTCTAAAACATATTTTATATATTTAATGTGTTAGGTTACGATGTCTTCTGAAGGTGCTTATGGAAATCTGATAAAGCCCATTTAATACTATATTTGTCAAACAGCTGGAATGTTTTTGATCTACGAGTTTTCACTTTGCACGATGCAGTATTTTGCGCTGCACAAATGCAATCTGATGATTCACTATCATAAGTGTTTCCACGCGGCCATTTCATTGTAAGATGCAGATGAAGTTATAGCTACGATTATTTTAAATCTGTCGATACAGTGATATAGTCTTCTACGTGCTATGGGCGTTCTTTAATGCTGTGAATCAGTAATGCCGGTACACGGAACTCAGTTTATTGAATTTGCGTTCCAGTTTCGGGCGGTCGGTTATTTATGGTGTATGATTTTTTATCGAGCGTAATTAGAGAGACTTGTTTGCATCAACATTTATGAGGAGGTTTCAATTAAAATGAATTTACACACAGATGCAGTGAGGCGTGATTGAATTTAAATATCGGTCTGTAACGACGCTGGCGGATCTTGGATTCAGTCTTCGTCTGTATACTAAGGAGCTAGCAGACATTACTCTCTGAACTAACAGCAATAAATTGTGATCTAATCCCGTCTACGCCTCAACACGAATTTGCAGTTATTGCAAATAATCCCTACCTATCCGTACACGGATCAAGGAACAACAGTGTGCACCATCAATATACGTGGAATTTCAAATATATTGTCTAATAATAAATAATTTATTTTATTACTAATACTGTTTTTATATATTTCAACTTATATTTACAATACTTGTGGACACTTTCACTAATTGTGATTTTAATGATTTTTGAATAAATCATAGTCACTTGATTTCTAAGTCAAGTAAAGCTGCGAGAAACCTATGATGCAATCGTCCATTTTAAGACTAGAGAGGAATTTTACGCATTGACAATTAAGTGGACAAGTTGGTACATACTTACTATTTCATGTTGAATTTGTAGATAATGTCAAGTTTTGAAATTAACGAAATACTGTCGCGTAAGTTAATTTATTGGTTATAAAGATGTTTTATAAAAATATGATTGTAGGCGTCCTTTAAATCGTTCGAAATAGGTTATGTTCTACTGCCTGCAGCTTTATCAGTCGTTTACATAGTTTACGAGTACTTCGATTAAAACTTGCACAATCTATGTAATTTGAGCATCTTTGCTTTTACAACCAATTGTGCATATTTGTTGAACTATTGCCGTGACTCATGCATATTATTACTAATATAAAAAAAATGTTGCATTGTTATTGATTCTGTGAATGTTTTGCAATTGAATCCGTCTGAGTATTTACACTCATATGTCGAGTAATAAATGTTACAATTATTCCCCGTAATTCTCTAAATGTAAACTTTATGATTTAGAATTTATTTTTAGGCCACATTTATGACACAATATTTATATTTGTATTTGTAAATAATAGTCTCTTGATGATTTAATAACCCCATTGAATTCTCATAAACAAATTACGGCCTCTTTTGTGAATAAAATGATCGACCCACAATTTATTACACAACTATAATAATATTATAAAGTTAATTGACTCAGTGTAGTTTGTGTTTGATTTTTCTAATATTTATTTTAGACTTTATTAATAATAAATGTGTGTGGCATAGTTGCCTACTTATTGTATTATACTTACATTTCGTGTAACAAATAGTTTATAGTACATCAAACTAATCGCAGGAAAAGAGCTTCGTTAATGCATTCAGGAGATAGCCTAAAATGTAAGAGGTCAATTGGAGATAGACGCCCCGCTGTGCCTTCATATTTCATCCTTCGTCCTAAATGCTGATAAAATCCGTTATTCGTGTGGCAATCCATCGTAATTATCAATACCATTTTATATTATCTGAACGAGATTTAATTCTTTACAGAATCATTATTAAATAACGGTGTAGAGCATGACTGTCGTTAATTCCCAAACAATATAACTCTATCCGTGGCTGCCTGGGTGTTCGCCGCTCCCATGCACCTGACGTATCCACTGCACCTAATTGAATTGTTCCGGATGGAGCGTATGCTTCATTATAAGCTCGCCGCCTCTCGCGGTTATTCTCTTCCGCGTTCGTAATATTGGTGAATTTCATGACATGACATTAGAGTGCACGTTTTGTAACAATGACTTTGTCATATGAAATTGTCGGACGCCAGGTGGTAGTATACTTAAATGTATCTACATATATGAAAAGTGTATACATGTGTTGAAGACATGCTGAGACTCAATAAACTGTATGTTAATCTTAATGAGTTCATTGTATACCATTTATTCTATTGGAACACTTTCTTTTATTACTAAGATATATTCTTTGAACTGTAATTTTTAACATTGGCATTACGAATGCAAAGTTCGTGCTCGCTGCACGGTAGATAATGATGAGCGATTGATTAAGTATTCAAATAGGTGTCAAATTTCAAGTTGTAACTTAAGACAACCGTCAATGTCAGCGAACACTAAGATTTATCGCGATTGCCGAGCGTGTATTGTTGAATCTGATCGCGGACTACACGTGTGTCCCGCTAGCTACGATTTCCGATGTATTTATTGATAACTCGCGGCGGTGAATCAATCTTCCGAGTTCGTCTTATCAAACATCACCGCCTACAGAGCGAACTGTTGCGGGAAGAGGGCGCATGTCGATTGCTATGCTTACCTATTGCCTCATCTTTCTTTATATTATTGACCAGAACAAATGCCAGCGCCGACTCGTTTAATATTCTAACACATTCGCCACGCAACGCCGTGAATGGAACGTAATTATATATCAGATGAAAGTAAGTAGCGGTGACTTGTGTATTCCGATAGTCACATTTGAAGTCTTTGCTTGTTAATAAGTATTCTTATTTATTATTATACTACCTATATCATATTATTCATTTCCGTTGTAATTATTTTAATGTATTTTTATTACGTTTTATGTATTTAAAATAGAGCACAGTATTTGTGATTTGTTCCGTTAAATATAAAAATGATTCATATGTTTACTTATCTTGCGATACACACACACGCATAAAATCGTTGTTTATTATATTATTATGATAGTATAAGTAATAAATTGAATCTTCGTGTAAATTGTAGTGAAGCCGTAAAATTCAATATGCATGACTACGGCCGTGTTACGAGTGCATACATATTCCAGCACTACAACATTTTGTAACACCGTTTTCTCTGGTTGCTAGTAACACCATTGTATTTTACGCCTATACAATTTAAAACTGTGCCTATTACATAAATAATAAATCCCTTTGCATTATAACGGTATCCCAAATGATGACTTTCATTCTTTGAATGTTTGTCTAATAGTAACAATGCAGTGGATGCGAATAAATCACCGAGTCGGCAATCGTCAAATGGATTTTAATTGAATACTATCTATAGCTATATTTGTAATCGCGAGCTTTCTTCGTTCACATCCGCTGTAAATAACATTCCCGCTGTCCATATTGCATTCAGTTTTGTGAACCGTGCATTGCTTAGATTGGTCGTAAAATTTCGATGGATATTTATTTATAGTATGTGGGATTTACAGCAGCATTGTACAATTAAATAATGCACCTACAATTGATTATAGACCACCGGCCGTGGATCGCACCAATTGCGCCCATTGCGCCCATTGCGCCCACTTGACATGCGTCTGATGCTTACTCTGTCTTATGTCAACACACCACTTCCGATCCTTTGTATGAGCGTGCTGTTTAATCATATCCTCGTACATGTGTGTAGTATTGAAGCTGGTTATTGGTAAGGGGAATACGATAGGCGTGTATTTGTTCTGTGGGGGCTCACTCTTGTCGAGTGCGAAGGTCAAACGATTTATGGCGTTTGGACGTGTTAGAGAGCGACGCTTCGGCCATCTGTCAAGCTCGTTGACGCTGGACTTGCGTCGCGCCATTGATTTAAAGTACCAGATTAAATCTATTGTTGTGATGACTCACGTTTTACACAATACATAAATACACATGCAATGCCTTAACCCCAAACTATCTAACCCATTTTGTACATATCTGACTTATAATAAATCAATAAATATCTATGAATAACCGTTTCTTCCGGGAACTTCCTTATTTTATTATTACCTTGTTTCAGGCTGAGCTTGTTGATATGAGAGAAGAATTAGTCCAAGCACGGGCCACTGCAGGTGAATAACTTTTTTATTGGTATAAAAACATGTCAAATGAATACGCCTGCGACCACAGACTGCAACAGTCGCCTTAGCTCTATTCTACGATATATAATCCATTGAAGAGTAATCTGTGCTCTCAAATTACACGCGCAGGATTTAATCGAATGTAACAGATGCTCTTTTCACAATGAAGTAGGTTTTATCTAAATCCGAAACCGTTTGGCATTTGATGCGGGCGCAGATTATATTTCGCATAATTTAGCAATACATATACAAATCTAATCCCCGTTGAATAGTAATCTCTACATCATAGGTTGAATTTAGTGAAAGCATTGGTTTGTTTTTTCTTTTTTTTTTGCTGAATAATTGATGCTGTATTTATCTTCTCGTTATATCGTTAAATGAATATTTGAAATATATGAATAATTCGAAAGTCAATTCGTTGTTGCATTTTTTTTACTTTTTTTGCTAATTACCTAATAATTGGACCAATGTACCAACTGTTGGTTTCTTTCTCGTTTTAAATTATTTTAAGATCTTTAATCTTGGGTCAGATACAATAGCAGCAGTGTATACATAAAAGACAAGTGGGTAATGCATTGGACCACCTACACAAGCAAAACAAAACACTGCAGGGGTCACATTATTTTATATATAAAATGTATTGTTTATCGTGTGACAGTAAATGGCCACGAGGCTGGTCACAGTGGAAGCTTTCTACGCGAAGGATCACATGCAAGATATGAAGCAGCACAATTTGCAAGGGAAAATGCTACACTGCGCGAGACTGTACTCGCTTTGCATTCTGAATTGTTTGGTGCGAGGTGTGTATTGTGTTTTTAACAGGATATACATATTAGTATCGATTTGAGTGGCGTTTATTATTACAACACAATGTATATATATTATTATGTTTAGGTTAGCAACCAAATATTTAGATAAAGAATTGGCGGGAAGAATTCAACAGTTACAATTACTTGGACGTGATATGCGATCTGAAATAAGAGATTCATTGTGGGCTCAGGTACGATATTGTGCTTTGCTATAAGAGTTTATTGGTAAATTGTATTTGGACTATAAATGAATAATTACATTATTATGATTTTATTAAAATTATAGGTAGAAGCAGAAATATTGTTACAACGTCACAAAACATTGGTTCGTGTTTGTCGTGGATTGGCTCCTTGTCCGCCGAGACCGCCGCCGCTTTCTAACCGCGCACCGCTCGCATCCCGCCCGCGAACAGTACGCGTTAGACGTTCACCACACCTAGGACTTGGTATATCTGTTACCGTGAGTAGCTTCATTCACTCTAAACTTCTTTATTCTATTGTATACATATGATGAAGATATTTGCCTACAGGGAGGTCGTGAACACGGTGTACCTATTCTGATATCAGAGTTAGAAACTGGCGGCCCTGCTGCTCTCACTGGACAATTGTATGTCGGGGACGCTATTCTTGCTATTAATGACTTAGATCTTACACAGGTAAATAAAATATGTTTAAGTTTGCAGTACGCCATAATATATCACTTTCAGTATGATTTTTTAAAAATTACTATGTATTATAATATGCAGGCATGCCACAAAGACGCAGTGCAAGCATTACAAAGTGTAAAGGGTGATTGTGCTCTCTGTGTCCAGTTTATTGCGACCGATGATGATGATCAACTATCTGATGATAACTACAGGTTAGTAATTACATGCATTTTGCAAAATTACGCATAAGTCCAAATATTTTAATTTTGTTTGTCTTAGATTCCCACTTTATCCTGATGATGGTGAAACTTATGATCCTGAACCTAACGGGTCTGGTGCAACACCCACGGCGCCAAGAACACCTGAATTCAATAGGTAATTCTATTTTTGTAATTAATATTACTATTGTAGTGGAATAAGTTAATCTAATAGTCATTTTTACAGACCGCATTCAGAGGCTAGATCAGCAAGTGAAGAAGATGCTGCTAAATACACAGAGCCAGATTGCAAACCACCTGTCACACCTTACCCTGAATACATGAATAACACTATTAACAATAATCTCTCTATACTCGACATGGATGATGACTCCATTAAGATTGAAGCAATAAGAAACCGTGGTGCTTACAGAGGGCC
This sequence comes from Tineola bisselliella, assembly GCA_028551675.1. Lineage (NCBI taxonomy): Eukaryota > Metazoa > Arthropoda > Insecta > Lepidoptera > Tineidae > Tineola > Tineola bisselliella. The sequence continues at coordinate 3,468 of JAPWLS010001174.1, read as the reverse complement.
ATTACCAGCCTCTTCCAATGATTCAGCCGGCTCTACACCAGTACATTTACGTCGAACCAGTCTAAAGAAGAAACGTGTAAAACCATTCGACTGGAGGAGTAAAGGTGCTTATCGTGCTGTTGATGATGACCCTTCGTCAGATGACACTGAAACTTTGCCTATAAACGGTCACGGTATCTCGACAGTATTCGATAAACCGAGGGAAGAGCCCACCCCTAAAGATAAAGAAGAGGCTGTACAAAAAGAAGCTAAAGAAGCCAATATTGACGAAAAATTGGAAATCAAAGAAACGCCTGTTATTAATATACCGATTGTGCCTCTTCCTCCTCCGCAGGAGGTAGTAATACCCGCAATTACAACAATAAAGCCTAAAAATTCTACAAAGCCCAACGGACTAGACTCGAATCTATTGCGCAATAAAATGTTCAGAATAGGTTCGGCTAAACGTGTTTTAGAGACCGCGCCCACCTTATCGAACGGTGACACGATCGTTGACAGAATCAAGTATCCTTCCCATCTACTCACTGGTGATGGTGATCCTGACTTTGGAACACCCGTCTAGGCGTCTATGCTCAATTAGGTTTATTTTTGTTCTAGGGCCTACGAACATTTTGAGTACCTATTCTTGAAACAATAGCAAGCAATCACATGTTGGTGCTTTGTGTTTTTTAAAATAAAATAGTTGAATTGTAGATTGAATAATAATAAAGGCAGAATATAATTGTTTCAGTCCATAAATAAACGTAAGATTTATAAATTTGTATTAAACTGTAGTGCAATATTTTTTATTTATTTTCAAAATTATAAGTAATTATAAAATTAATAAACATTATATATTTTATAATTAATAAACTCTGTAAATATTTTAATTATTGTATATGTGAATGTATAATTAATTTTGTATCTGTTTTTGAAATTAGGTAAGTTTAATTTTATTTATTATGATCTGTGTTCTTTTTATTGTATGATGCCATGATCTTATGAGATTATCTTTGTAGTTATAAACTCAGAAATTCTCCTGCGAATTATGTTTATGTAAATTAGGGTAAATATAGAAATACATTATAAGGTATTAACGTCATTCTGTGAGACAAAAGTTGAGATGGAATCGACATGATCATTGGATATGTTTACTAGTTAATTGTCACATCTTGAATAAAGAATAATCTCAGAGGCTACAGAATGTATGTATGTATATATATATCCATCAGTAATAGTTCTTTTAAGACTGTATTCTCCTCTACATTCCAAGTATCACCTTTGCATATATAATTTGCAATGATTTGTATGTATGTTTACTAGACAATATTGCTAAAATAAATAATATCTATTAATATGAGTTTTATTGATGTCCTAAAAAAAGAAACAACTCTTTATAATTCATTTTGTATAATTAGATTCGAAAAAATGTTAAAAATTGTCTTTAAAATTAATATAATTTATAAATTAGGTCATGAGAAAATATTAAAGCAGTGCAAATTCAGCGAAGAATGCCACATGAATAAAGATCATTAAATTTCATGTAAAAATAAAATTCATATAAAATTAAAAATACGAAAACGTTGTATAAAGGCACCTTCACATTAAATATAAAATCTATAATAATTTAGAAAAAAAGTGATATAAAATTCATTCCTAGTAAAAAAATAATTTAAATTAAAATTGTTAATACTATCCAATAATACATTCCTTAAAAGAAAGGTGCACAGTCCGAATTAAAAATATTTGAACTAGCAAATTAAGAACTAAATGACACGCATTTCAGACCAAACAGGACAAATGCCCAGGACTTGCATCTATTGTGATCCCAAATATTTTAAAGTTTATGTAATTGTAAACACTTTCAATGCAGACTGTACACATAAAAAGATTAAATGTCTGGACACACCATCTTCATAATATAAAGAATATACATAACAAATAATAGGCCAACTTACATTTTAGTTAACAGGCCATAAATCTTTGTAATTTTAAATATTAATTTGTTATGTACATGACTAAAGCCATAAATTGATGCAATATAAATAGACGAGATGCGATGCTGCAGGCTTACATCTAAGAATTTGAGCTGTTACCATTGTTATTGATCCGCGGAAGCTCTTTCACTTTCAAGTAAACTCTCCGTTACTTCATTATGCTTGCTTGCATTTTCTTTGTCTACTGATTGTTCACGAGATCTCACACTCTCATCTTTTTCGGGAGTATTTTCTTTTGAAGACTTCTTTGAGGACGCAACAGATTCTGGTTTGTTTGGAGTGATTTCTCTGTCTGCTGATTTTTGTCTATCTGGTGTGGGTTCCTTGACAGGGGTCGCCTCCTTGACTGGTGTACTCTCTTTAGCTGGTGTTCCTTCTTTCACTGAAGTAGTTTCTTGTGAAGGAGTACCTTCTTTTGATGCTACATCATTGACTGGTGTGCCCTCCTTAGATGTTGCATTCTTAGCCGGTGTACCTTCCTTGGAGGTCACATCTTTTGCAGGTGTGCCTTCTTTCGATGCACCCTCCTTAGCAGGAGTGCCTTCTTTAGAAGTAACATCTTTTGTAGGTGTGCCTTCCTTCAATGCTGCATCCTTTGCAGGTGTACCTTCCTTGGATGTTGTTTCCTTAGCAGGAGTACCCTCTTTTGATGATTTTATTCCATTAACACCATTCACAATATTTTCCTAAAACAAAGTTGTTTAATGATACATTGTAACATGTTTTGGCATAGCTGATTACATTGTTTACTAATAATTGATGATAATAATAATATACAACATTGTGCAGTTAGTGTTTACCTTTTCTGGTTCTTCTTCAGGTGGTTCCTCTACTCTCACAAAACTTTCCAATTTGTCTATTTCATTTGCTAAATCAAACTGGTCATAGTCCTGGAAATGAATAAGTACATTTATACTAAGATTAGTGGTATTAAATAGTAAGGAATGTGCATCTCATAATTTTCAAATCAACTAGACAGTTCATGTTTTCTGTGCCAAGTAAGCAAACAAATAATGATCTTGTTTATACTTACACCGCAATATTCGTCATCATTAAATATCTGAGGAGGGAGAGGTGAACGAGGATTCGGGTCGCTAACTGTGCCGCCGTTTGACTTGGCATTGTTTTGCATAAAGTCTTTATCGTCTTCTCTGCCAGGTTCCGTTATGTCGATCACTTCATATTTGATGTTTTTAGAATCTAGTATCATTAAAACTCGCTGTTGTCTTTTCTTTACCTACAAACATTTGTCGTCACGTAATAAAATATATGATTCAACATAGTGAGTAGTGACAATAAGACCAGGAAGAACCCGGCCAACCCAGGAATTTTTCTAATATTAAACGTACCTCTTTGTTTCCCGAGATACCACTAATATACACTTTAACAACCATAGTTAATTATTCTTCTTATAACAATATTATATCCCTAAAATTGTGTAGTAAAAATATATTAATCACGACAAAAAAGGCTTGGCCATTAGTCAATCTGT
>JAPWLS010001686.1:0-59519 GCA_028551675.1 Tineola bisselliella | reverse complement strand
TAAGAACAATGCAAAAGTAGCAGGGGGTAAAAATAGATACAAATATAGATAAACATATGAACTACACACAATACATACCATGTTACATAGATACATACATTTTTTATTTATTTATTTATTTACTTTTAGTAAACGGGCTCCAATAGAGCGCTTTTACTCGTCATTACATATACAAATATAAATGAAATAAATTTATTAATTTAATAATTATCAATTTGATTTAGCTGCTGTATACTGGCATTGTCCACTTACATACTAATGTCACAATAATATATAATAAATCTACTATGACGTAGAAGAATAGCTGCTGTATAGGGGCATTGTCATCCTATTGTATACCTAAGCGTAAACATAAAATGACATAGTGTCCAAGCTTTTTTATCAATAAGATATTCATCTAACGTGTAATATAAGTTAATAATGACAATAATAATACTATTTATAATACATATGTTATATACATAAATACTTATGTTTTTCGTTTTATATTTATATACTAATCATAATTTGATCATTGATACTAACTATCTTCAACTAACCAACTAACCATAATTTTAATTTTGTTTGTTGTGATTTTTTTTTTTTAATTCTATGTATCTTTGTAATTTTATTAGAAGTGTAGTATCTATCCCTTTATCACCTCGAGCAAGCCGTCCTATCCTATAATTAAAATTTCATTTAGTTTATATAATAGTAGTCCTTTTTATAATATGTAGTTTTAATGTAATTTTGTAGGTAGGCTTTATAAATAAATAAATAAGTATCATACTATTTTGCATTACCTGCTACTAACACTGTTTCTACTATGACAGTTGGTTGTCTGGAAGTAATTACTGTTAGTGACAAGATCGCCAATTGCTCTAAGTTTATGTTTTGTGCGTATTCAATTGTAATATATTTTAAAACAATTAAGTATTTATTATTACTATACAAAACATTCAATGTGACGTTCATATATATATTTTAGTTCTTAAATCAAATATTGTTTTTTTTTCTAGTAATATAATTTTTATAATACAACGATCACATATGTTACAAAGTACGTTGGTATTATAAATAAAATATTACGTTTATAAACGCATCTAGATCCGTCTGTAAATTTACAATACACAAAGCTTTATAAATGAGCAAATTTTCAAAATATCTTGCTCAATACGAACACCATAATTCAAAAGCTTATAACAAAACCTATTCTGAAATTTAAATTATTCAGCGGCAAATGGTTTTAAATCGGCATAAACAGTTTAAATTCTATTTCTGAATGCGATTACAAAAAGCAATAAAATTGGCTTCAGGGGAAGACTCGAGACGATATGGAGACCGGAAGCATCTCTAGTATTCTAACCGCGGTGGGTACGATATTTCACGCCCTGGTTCAAATACGCGCTAGTATATTGTGAAAGGCTTCAATTTTATTTTGTTTATTTTATCTAGTCCCTTCTTTCAAGTTATTAATGACTTCAGTGAACTGGTGAAGTTGGTACAAAAATTTCCAATAGAGTTTTAGATTATATTGGACGCTTTACGCTTATTAATTTTTAAAACTTAACACTATCTTCAACTACCTCGAGCATGCTGTCCTATACTATAATTAAAATTTCATTTAGGTTTTGTATAGAGGTTCTTTGTATATTCTCTTAATGTAATTTTGTATATCTCTGAAAAATTTAATTAACCTTTTTTAAATAACTTATTTGCTTGTGTTATATCTCTGAATTTAATTGTGGCATACAACAAAGAAACGTGAAATAGAATTAGCACTGTATCGAAGCTAATACTCTGAAAATATAGATACCTATATATGTAAATATAAAAAGTCTCACTCCATACAATATCGAATCAGGTGGATAGCTATCGACAGATTGCCTCCGACCGTATTGCCGACTGCGACGTATTTAGATAGGTATAAATCATTCCAGAAAACGCCTAGCAGTGCTTGCACGCCCCATACACCAAATAAAGTTTACTATACACTATATTTACAAACAATTCATTCACACTTAACCCATTACTTCCCACTGTCCTATTTTTAGGACACTATATTCAATTTTTTTTAACCTATTGAGAGTTTTATTTTTTATTGTTTCTGATGAAATTCGTATTTTTATACTATTTTTCTGATGAAATAATTTTTTTCCGCTAAGAAAAATTATTTACGTAATTTTAATGTAATTTTTTCAATTTTGTCATTTTTGTTGCCTTAAAAAAAGCACTATTTTCTGATTTTATATAAAATAATATAAAAAATTTTAAAATCATTAAAAAATTTTATTTTAAAAATAATAGACATAATATAATCATTAACGAATTTATTTTTTTTGCAATGATGTGAGCGAAAAACAACATTAAAATCATTAAAAAATATATACAACGGGTCTGAATGTTTTGTAATAATATTATACTTTTATGGTGTATTTATAAACTTACGAAAATGTATTATTTTACATAATTGATATTTTGTAAATTATTTTCGTGTAATAAAATTCTTAAACCTTAAAACTTTAAAAGTAATAAACGGATTAAAATTACAAAATAAAGCCTATAATAAAATACAAACTGTTCGCAAACCACAAAACAAAGTGTAAATACGTCTCAAAGAAAATACTCTAAACGTAAAATTTTGACAAAGAAAGATGGAAGGAGTTTCACGTGCTAAACAACTGAATATTTATTGATATTGCTTTTAAGAAAGGAAAACTTGAAAAGAGATCTGCGGAAATATATTACATAACTGATAAATATACAATATAATATATCGATTTTGATTATACTGTATTAATCAGAGGCGGCTCGTCCTAAAGAGCGCTGGTGCAGTGCACTCCCACGAAAATTACAGAAGTAATCTATATTTCTTCACAATACATACTATCCTTACATTACATTCTTTCTATTCTGCTATGCCTATACAATAGTATATTATATTACCTATATCTACGCCGCTGTAATATAAGTTCTGTAATTTTCGTGGGTGTGCACTGCACCAGCGCTCTTTAGGACGAGCCGCCTCTGGTATTAACATCTATTTTTTCCCTTGACATTAATATATACACGTGTATGCATATATAAAACAAATTCCATGACCTGAAATAAGTTAGCCTGCGTTACATAGTATTGTCTTAGGGTTTAAATTTTATGCCATTTAAAATTAAAGACAAATTGTCTAATTATGCCGAGAGAAACTCAATTTGAAACATTCGTAGTCTACTCGTAGCGTTTCGTAGCAATTGCGTAGCATCGTAGCAATTTCGTAGTAATTTCATTGCAACGTCTTAGATTGGATATTTTGATAGTTTGATTAGTTCGTTGACGATGTTTATGTACATATATTATGTATGTATATATATATAGGTGAGTATTTAGCCCTGGAGGTTATTAAACTAATTGAGTTATTGCCGAATTGCATCTTTGCCATAAATGTAGATATTAAACATTACTTTATAACTAGTTTATTGATAGATGTATACATAATAATTAATTTCTTTATTAGTATTAACTATATCTGTACCAATTTATTTATTACGCTTGTATATTGAATCAAAGAATGTATCTTTAGGTACCAAGGTTAAGAGACTAAAGTAGGAAATACTCGTAAATATAATTTATTATTGCTGTGTTATGCTAAGTTTAAGTGATGTTATAATCAGAATCAACTGCCGCAGATAATAATCACTTTCCGTACTTCTCTTCAGTCAAAGATTCCAGGTTATAGGATGCAGGGAATGGCTCATAAAGAAGTCAATTTAAGGTCAGTCTCTACAGCCAAAGCTCTAACGTTTATTATAATATTATATGGAAGTTAATTTATATTTTAATAGTAAATAACGAATGCATTTCTAAACCTAAGTTAACCGCAACACGGTTAGTGCAGCCGTAAAGAGATTCAAAGAGAAACCTCTCAAACGGACTACTTTAATAACGGAGTGGGTTGAATTTTTCAAAGAGTTACCGACGGTCACTTGGGCCGTTTAGACAAGTTTATTCGGCCCATTTAGTGATTTGGTAATGACAGCTAGGTGACAGTAGATACTTACAATGGATTAATATTATTGGTTAAAAATATCATCAACAATTTTTAAAGCGTGTGATTGGTCAATTTTGTTTCGTACGACTGAGCGACATTTGAAGTTTTGAATTCAGAGAATCAATACTTGAGTGAAATTTCAGAAATACGAGCCTAAATGTTTATTAATGTGTATTATTATATTTGAACATAATAAACGAACCTAATTAGCTGATTTAAAATAATTTATATAACTTTACATACAGGGAGTAATAAAATTTATTGAAATTCAGGCATCAATAAATCTAATTATTATAACGAATAATTACTTTCATTTATTTATTTATTAATTAAAAAAACAGTAATTTGGTTGCCTGGAAGAGATCGATTCGAGAGAGCGATAAGGCCGCCATCTCCTTACTCACTTACTCTTATCTTTTCTTTCTCTATTATTAAGTAATAAATAAATAAATAATAAAAAATCACATTCGTCCAATATTGGGCCGAATTTTTGTGTCGAATTAGAACAAAAATAGAATGAATACCTAAGAGATACGAGGTCAGAGGGATGAAGTGGTGTCTCTCTATAAATTTTCACTAGATTCTCGTTAATTCGTTTAAAAGCAATTTATTATTTATTAATTGCTTTTCTGAATATTTATTTTGGGATATTAATTATTCAAAGTAATACATTCAGATAGTAAATACATTCAGACAACATATTATACAAAGGATCTCTGTACAAAATCAAATGAAAAATTTTAATTACAGGATAGGACAGCATACTCGAGATAATTGAAGACAAAGTACCACGTAGCTCTAATGTAATAATTATTTTTATTGTACTCTGAAGTCATACTGGTATACAATCCACTTTCAATAGTGAATATTTTAGTGACTCGTCATTGCAACTTTGTATTTATTTTTTTTCTACTAACCTTACACTCAGCCTGATATAAAGCTAGTGTAATCCTGAAGTGGAATAACTTACTACAGATAAACACCTACGCTATACCGGCTTAATTATATATCAAAACTGATCCTGAAACGCAATTAAGTCACTTCGCTTGAAAATGGTGGAACTACCCTGGGACGGTATACTAGGCTAATACAGTAATACCCCGCTTTACGCGACCCCGTTATGCTCGGTTTCACTATTCAAATTTCGCGCTCAATTGCCCCGCATTACGCGAAATATAAACATAATGTAGTCATCTATGGTCGCGGGAATTTCAGTTAACTCGATTTTTTCCGGAACGTATCTCTTGCGTAAATTACTGTAACCGTCATTAGTCTGCCTACCACCTTTTACTTAGCATAATCCAGAAAGTTCGTGTATTTATCTTATTTTTATCTTATATTTATTAAATATTCACTTATATTATTTACTAAGCAAACAGTTCACAGTCAGTGTATATTCAACATCTCATGATAGGGGCATTATTATGACCGCTTTAGTTTATTTTGTTATTTAACAATTAAATCTATAGTATTATTAAAAATCAAAAATAATACTACTAAAAATCTAAGTGTTTTTTTTTTATAATACCCTGTATTTTTCAATAATTTACTTCAACAAATTAGTAATAAGTAAATAAACATACTAACAAGGATAGATAGAAGCACGGATTAGTACAGGTTGTTTAAAATACTGTTTAAATTAATTTAAAAAAAAAGGACACCCTGTACTATATGTATCAGAGCAAGAACAACGTAAACATAAAACACTCAGACCTAAAACTAATGCCTACTCTTGAAAATAATATCATATTAATAAATATTTGTTTTCAGTCTGACTACAGAGGTCGTTATCAAATTCGCAGGATCTAATACATTTTTACTACGATAAACTCTCATAGTAAACACCTAAATGGTGTTTACGTTGAAAATTATCGATTCGGCTTCCGTATATTTACTTAAGAAAGTTGTCGATACTAGGTGAGATTTTCTTAATTTTCATGTTAAATTGAACTATACTATTACGGCTACAATTTCGTTCTGGGGTAGATACAATATTATCTAAAGTTATACGTGAATTTAACTAATTTAAATATTTTTTTATTGATAGCCCAGCATATGACCACACTCCGCCTAATGTTACGCTAGACAACTGTTACCACAGACAAATGTCCGCGCGCAACAGTCGACTCCACTATGCCGGCTTGAGGAGACAAATGTGCTCTGTCCAAATTAACAGGGCACACTCTTCTCGTTATCCCGGCTGCTTCTAAACTATGAGTTTTTATTGCGTTTATTTAGTTTTAGGCTTAAATAATAATATTTAACACTAGATTTACCAGCTTAAATATACCTATTTCCACCAAAACCAAAAAAGTATATATTTGTTACAAATATATATAAAATAATATAAACTTCATAAAACTAACTCTTCTGTTATAAATTAAAGAAAATTAGAAGAATTAAAGAAAATGTTACACGTAGTAGGAATTTTAATTTGATCTTGCATTTTGACTGGTCTGGTAAATCTAGTATAGATTTGATAGAAAGACGTATAATATATTTTAAGTTTGGGTGTATAATGTACTCGTATATACTTGGATATTCCTTCAGACAAACGTCTATAGGAAGGCCATCTATGCTATCTCAGATGAATATACAGTAATACCCCGCTTTACGCGACCCAGTTATGCGCGGTTTCACTATAACGCGAAATTCAAATTTATTATTAAATTACGCGAAAGAGTGCGTATAAACATAATGTAGTCATCAACTTCTCTATGATCGCGGGAATTAACGCGATTTTTTCCGGAACGTATCCCTCGCGTAAAGCGGGGCATTACTGTACTCGGATACTACCCCAGGACTACAGACCGGACTAACAACCATAATCAGTCTGCCTACCACACTTATAAACCAGGGAAAATGTGGTCTCGAGTTTAATTTAATCAGTTTTCTGCCTACGCCCCTCCACCCTCTACTTTCACCCTCAACCCCCTGTAGGTATGCGGTGATGTAATCTGCATGTCGTTATGCCGCGCTGTGTCTCAACTCATCCATAATTTACGTAATGAGATCCGACAACGAAAACTATTGAGTCGACATTTAGTTTCTTAATAAATTATTTTATAACTAGCTTTTATCCGCGGCTTTGCTCGCATTTAAGTCATTCTAACCACAAAAATGACACCTAACCTCAAAAATTCAAATAGTTTTACACTGCATATATAAAAATGACGGACGGAAATAAAAATAAATACAGAAAAATTTCAAACAGCTGAAACTATAGTCAATTGGAAACTATAGTAAAAAATAATATATTTTTTAATAAAAGTATCCTATGGTACTTCTAGTACCTCTAAAAATATGTGTACAAAGTTTTATGATGATCGGTTAAGTAATTATTGCGTGGAACAAACTCACATTCACATTTATAATATTAGTAGGGATAAAAATAATACTGCCCCACAACTTTTATATTTAATTCTAGTTTTAAGGTATTATTAAGTCATGCTTTAGTACAGAAGTAACTAACTTCGTTTTGAAGGTAACAGCTTCAATTATGTTACAATAATTTCACTCTCTTATAAAAAAAAATATTTAACAAAATTCATCTCCATATTACTCTATTTTCTGTCACCGTTAAAGGAGACAAATCAAAGGCGTTTGTATGTGGCAGTGGCGCATACATTATTAAACAAGCTTTGATAAACCAAAGTTGACTCAACAACATGGATACCGCGTTTTGCCATCACGTTTACTTCATAAGAGTTTCGGATCGCATTTTGCTTTTAACCACATACTACATACATATATAGTATGTGGAGATTTTCTTTTATACTGCATGCGGCTTAAATTCATAATTAATGTATTTTTTAGACATTCATAGATGGTTTTATAAACGGCCGAATAAATAATCATGCTTATAAATGCGTCTAGAATGGTATATAAATTATTTATATGCACTTGTATAAGGTATTCAAGGACCTATAAATTGTGAACATTTACTAGATACTTCAATGAAAACTTAAAAATAGATCACGATTAGATTAAACCTTGATATCTGAATGTACAAAAGTCACGTATAAATACAAAGCATATGTCACGCATAGGTCACGTATGAACATGCAAACGTGACTTATAACTACGAAATATGACAGCTCTCACAAACAGGGCTCTACAACTAGACTAGGAATTAATATCACACTGAGAATAACAATCCAATTGCAGGCCCTATGCACAGTGAACACAGCATACACTAACATTGCAAAACTATTTACAATTAAGTCAAAAAAACCAAATATAGTCATTCATTAATTAAATCAAAATAATATTCAAATTAAATAAAAAATATATTTATTTAAATGTCAAAATTACAATCTATATTTCAAAGGAATGTATATGGAGAACAGTCGCAACCACTATGCCGGCTTATTGAGACGAGTGAGGTCGAGTATAAAATATATATAATAGTAAAAATATATATTAGCAACATACTATTAGCTAGAATACAGCAAGTTAGAGCAGCTATTACCGAAGTTGGGCCAAAGTTTGATTGGCAAAGTTTATTATTTGATATAGCTGAGGGTCAGGGTTCGATTTCGCTTCGATAAATAACGTTACATAATATGTTTTCGTTTAATGAAATAAAAAACATTCCTTTATTTTTTTTGAAAACATTAAGGTTTAAGACATTTACTTAAAAAGAATTAAAAAAAAAACACTTAATTGAGATCACAATAATAATAATAACTATAAATAAACATATCGTACGTAGAATATTGACAACACCATCACAAGGCACTCAAACCCATTATGTGTTTTTTTAATTCATATTTAAATTTACTAATATTTCTAATATTAGTTATGTTAGGTGGTAATGCGTTATAGAACTGTGCCCCTTCCACCATAACACTTCTTTTTCCGTAGCTCTAGTTCTAGCTCCTTATATTATATATTATATTTTAGTATTATATACTAGTAGTATATATACATATACAAAATACTAAAGAGAATATCCCTGTCAATTTTGACAGAACACATTCGTCCTCTCAAGTCATAGAGGCATAGTGGGAGCGACAGTTGCTCGTGGATATCTGTCTGTGGTCACAGTTATCTATGCTCATGCACCACACTCTAGCTCAGCGGTTCTCAAACTTTTTTGGCGAACTGATTTATATGTATTTATGAATAATCATATTGCAATGTAATATTACGTAATATTTAGTTGGAATATTTAGATGTAACTTTATATTCTCCCTTTGGTAGGTATTTTTTGCAGTATTTTAGCCCTAGGGTTCCGCGGAACACACTTTGAGAATGGCTGCTCTAGCTTAACATCAGACGGAGTGATATATATTGTAAATTGGGAGCCACCATGATTAGGCAAATTCCGTTCGTTACTTGAAATAAAATATAGAAATGTGACTTCATTCGATTTGTATCAAGTCGAGTTTTACACTAAACCTAAAAAACTACCAAAGGCTCTTCGACTATTAACCGTGCGCTAAATTCATTTATTTACAAACATTTATAAACCATTGCTTAATAGTTCATTGCGTAACCTTGTTTTTAGCACAGCTTTCATTATAATAACGTACAGTTGTATACTAACATGTCAGATGATTAGAGGTGTGCGAATAGTGGTCGAATCGAATCGTATCGAATAGTGATATTCGATTCGAAATTCGAATCGAATAATGCGAATATTCTAAATTATTCGGATTCGGATTCGATTCGAATGTTCGCACACTCCTACAGATGATGTATAAAACAAATATTAATTAACAAAGCATTTTACACTCTAAATGAAGCTACAAATGACAATTTGTAAAAACAAATGACATCTAGTACTTAATATTATTATAGCTATTGTTAAAGTGAACAAGCCGCTATTACAGTTGCATATTATTAAGTATAATGGTATTTTTGATAAGTCTAAGTGTACTAATACAAACCTAAGGATCTCCAAAATCCTAATTTTACAAGAGAGCTATTTAAAGTTATAGTTTAGTTTTAGTTTGTTTGTGTAGTCTTCTTTGTTGTATTGAGTATCTCAGAAATTATTGAGAAATATTTTGTTTTCGTGTGATAGAGAATTATATTTGGAAGGTACTCGTATATTAACGAAAATAGAACCTTACCTGGCTTATCTATGACCACGTTTTAAGTTACTATAAAAAAGACATTATTTTATAATCAGCTAATCGCTTCACTCTGGCATAATGTGAGACATGATAAAAAGAGATAGGTAGTTAATTATCTGTTCCATATTCGAATTGCTAAACAATATCATATGCATTTTTTATATTATACAAAACAGCTGCACTACAATTTATCATACAATTTGTATGAACAGCTTTTTAAAGCGTCCCGTATTACCGATGCAGCGCTGAAGCGCTTTGGAATTACCACCGTCGATATTTCAACGTTGGAGCAAAGATAAGCAGGTAATTTAATATGGAAAAGGATTAATTTATTAATTTTATCTTTAAACTTTTATTCGTAAGTAAGTGTTAAAACATATGTTACTTAATGAGGTTTAAATATTTTAATTAAAGAAAAGAAAAACGTTACAGTAATTTTCATTTTGTGAAAAAAGTCGATGTCTATCTAAATTTTAAAAGATTCTATTCTCCTTTTTATAATTTAGCTATTAATTTCAAAAGACATAATTGGACAATTTACTTCACAATCCCTGTCTAGTGTTGTTAGATGATGAAAATAAGGCATCAATCACAATGTTGTCACTCGAAAATAAAAATAATTATTTTAAAAGAAATCTACATTTATTTAATTCACTTATAACTTTTCTTCATGAATATGTATGTATTTAAGTATATATTATTATTTATTATTTTATGTAACGTATGTATTGTATAGATTTAGTTATTATTTTCTTTTCATTGCACCGAATATCACCGCTAACACCGACAAAGGTTAGCTGGCATTAAGCTCGCCTATGTAAAGAAAAATATTTATTTTTTTGCAATAAAGAATTTTTTTATTTTATTTACATTGAATATATTTATAAAGCGAATTGCAATACTTAATATAGGTACTATAGGAGTGCCTATTATAGTAAATAATAATAATAATAATAATAATAATAATAATAATAATAATAATAATAATAATAATAACACAGACCATATACTATTTATAATATGTTGTTAAAGAGTGGTAGGCAGACTGAAGATGGCATTAGCCCAGTATGCCGTCCTGGGGAAGTACCACCACTTTCAAGCGGAACACCCGTAAAGTGACCTAGTCGCGTTTCGGGATCAGCTTGGAAGTAGCCGGGATAACGAGAGGAGTGTGCCCTGTCAGTTTGGATAGAGCACATTCGTCTCCTCAAGCCGGCATAGTGGAGTCGACTGTTGCGCGCGGACATATGTCCGTAGTAACAGTTGATTCCACTCATGGACCGCACTCTAGCTTAACATCAGGCGGAGTGTGGTCACATGTTGGGCTATCAATAAAAAAATAATAATAATAATAGTAATTGTATATTTATATAATTTTCTGCATTCCATACATCGTTAGCAAGCATCTCTTTTACCTGAATGTTAGAAGATTGTGGCAGATCATTCTGTGGAATACACTCGTAGATTTTGAACGTCTTTACGTTTAAAATGTGTACAAAGTTCGCTATAGGTTCGTAGCCATAGCGTTTGCAGTCTCCATGAGACTAGTCCAATTACTTTGTTTTTGAGTGTAGCTGCAATTGCTGGATTTTTTACAATAATTACAGTAATGCCCCGCTTTACGCGAGGGATACGTTCCGGAAAAAATCGCGTTAACTGAAATTCCCGCGACCATAGAGAAGTTGATGACTACATTATGTTTATACGCACTCTTTCGCGTAATGCGGGGCAATTGAGCGCGAAATTTGAATAGTGAAACAGCGCATAACAGGGTCGCGTAAAGCGGGGTTTTACTGTATATTATATTAAATAAATAAACGTACTAACAAAAAATGTATGTACAAAGTGTCGTCGACAGAAAAGAGGAGAAGAGGCGATGTTAATAGTGTATATATTTTTATAAATAAAACTGTCAATTTAAATTTGGAATGAAACAAAAGAGGAACGCGAGGGACGTTCGAATGAGGACTTGGATGTTGGTTGCGAATGGGAACGGATGTGTGTGCTTAGATTATAAGAGATTGGTAATATAGTGTGAATATAATTTTCAAGAGTTTTCATTCATACAGTCCACTTGTTCTATTAGCTACACAATGCAAATCTAATTACGTCACAATCAAATAATATGAAAAAGAATGTCACTCCAATTTGGTGCTAAAAATTAACTTTCATTCGAGACAGTTTTGTGCAAACTTAATTTGCATGGCAGCCGGCAGATAGTGGAGGGCAGTTTTTTACATTTCCTTTGTTTTCATGAAACATGTAGTATTTTTCTTTTGTGCCTGTCACATGCAGGTCTCGTAGCGGCTGATAGTTTTTGCATTGTAAAATAAATAAAAAAAATGTATGCACCTAAAAAGGAACTACGTGGTTCAAAAAATTTGTTATAAAAATATTTTATATTTATGACAAACACAGAGAAGTGAGGAACTTTATAGAGCGATCATGATTGTTTTGGTATTGTCAAGAGAATAGGGGTCTTTCTTGTTAATCTGGACACTTTTGTCTGTAATGAAGTCCACACTCTAACTACAAGCGGAGTACGGACACTCTACTTATCTCCTTGTACTTTGCATCAGGACTAAAACAACACAAACCTAATTCCAGAAGAAACCAATTTCATGAACCACAGCCCAATCACCACTCTTCACTCTGAAAAATATCCTCTGAAAGCAGTATGACTTTGGGTTACCTCAGGTATTTAACCTGGGACCTGTTTTCTATCCACCACCCGACTCCAACAACTGAACTAGAAATTTTGTTAAAAACAGTCAACTTTTTATTGTTATCATTTTATTTAGTAAATGTTTTTCTCCGGATTTAAATATGTGCGTCAATAATAAATCTAAATACTTTAGTTTCTGGTTCATTTTTCTTCATTGTTACTTTATTTTTACATTTTAAATTTTCACACGGACATGCCTGCGGGACAATTAACATTATATATTATGTATCTCTTTCAATTATATATACAATATATATTTATTATAAGGCTTAAAACTAGAAGTGTCGGGCTGCATACTATACCTTTAAAGACCGCAGCCGCCAATTTTGTTTACTATAAGAATATCGCTGCCGTCACATTGACGTAAAGTGATCTCATATACCACAAATATAATAATGGTTTTTTATATGGATTTAAGCTTACAATAATAAATTAGGAAAAGTAGTAAAGTACGAAAAGAAACAAAAACATAGTTTGTATAATATTTAAGAATGAAATCGCCGTGCCGTCAAATTGACGGCGTTGGTCTTTCTAGTGTTAGCTTATATTAGCATTGATTCGTTTTACATTTATTTCAGTTAATTAAAAAAAGTGTGCTTTTAATACGTATGTAGACAAAATTCCCGCATGCGGTTTATCAGCCGACAAATTAAATTAGTCTATACCGTATTCATTGAGGTCCTGTTAACATAGTAGGGTTAACAAAATCGTAATTTTACAGAAGAACTACTTAAAGTTGTTATTATGTACAGTTTGTTTGTGTAGATTCTTCATTGTTGTATTGAGTATCTATTTCAATAAAACAATTGACAAAATGTTATTTCCCACTATATTAAAATGTACGTAGTAATCTCAAATAGGGTCAAAAAAACATATTTATATTATTACCTTAATCCGTACACATTTAACTGGCTTCCGTTTCTTACTGCAATTTAAACAGGACATTTTAAACCTTTTATTTGTTGTGTATATACGTCTGTGATCACGATGAGGACGTCGCTTTTCGCGCGAACAGATTGTACCTTTCAATAATTATATTTATAGATAGATCGATCTACTATGAAGGTTAACCCAAGAGAGATATGAATCTTAAAATATTCGTATAGTAAAAGACATTAAAATCTACCAATCTATGATAATGACTTAGGCATATATATATATATATATATATATATATATATATATATATATATATAAACCGGATATAGTTTTCTAAGTTAGTAAAATATAAAGGTAAAACTCGTTACTAAGAACTATGGATATCAATTAGTATAATGCAGCGGTTCTCAAACTTTTTTGGCGAAGGAAAAAGCCTTAATATAATTATAAAAAACTGATTTATATGTATTTATGAATAATCATATTGCAATGTAATATTACGTAATATTTTGTTGGAATATTTAGATGTAACCTTATAATCTCCCTTTGGTAGGTATTTTTTGCAGTATTTTAGCCCCAGGGTATCCGCGGAACACACTTTGAGAATGGCTGGTATAATGGAAACTATATATATCGAAGCCAGAATTCTTTCAACAAGTTAAATATATTTTAGTTATCTATATGTTTATTTATTATTTATTTTCTAACAATAATATACAGATTAGATTGTATATATGTATATGTTCATTATGTATTTAGTTTACTTATATTTAAGTATTATATATATATATATCCTAATTATAAAATAGAGTCTTCCCAAATTGCATTGCCCGATACTAACACTGTTTCTTTTATGATAAATTACTCAAATGAACAAATATCGGCTTAAAAATAAACTCTACAGTAAGCCGTCTAACGCCGTTAAAATTAGTTATTTATAAATAAATAAAATACTCACCCATATAGTATGAAAAATGAATTGACTTGTTTTTGACAGCTTCATTTTGCTAAACCTACTTGAATTTAATCTAGACTAACATGAAATATTAACAGAGCGTTTATTTTTCAATGATTTTATATCATTTCAGCATTTCAGCGTTAATTGAAAATACAAGTTTCTAATATATACCTACACAAGAAAATAAAACGGCTGAAAGTTACCGAAAGCGATCACATCAGTACTATTTTTATCACATTATAGTAATTAATGAGATATGCCTATATATCTGTCTTTATTTCAATTTTATGAATGTTATAATAATATGTTAACTTTTGCCCCCCCCCCCCCCCCCCCTTTAAAACTAAACATTACAAAACTATATATCTATATGTATTGATTTTTTAGTAGCCTAACATATCACCACACTTTATTTGATATTGGGTTATTACAACCAGCAACGGAGACGAACGTACTTAGTCTAAATCAGCCATTCTCAAAGTGTGTTCCGCGGAACCCTAGGGCTAAAATACTGCAAAAAATACCTACCAAAGGGAGATCATAAGGTTACATCTAAATATTACATTACAATATGATTATTCATAAATACATATAAATCAGTTTTTTACAATTATATTAAGGCTTTTTCCTTCGCCAAAAAAGTTTGAGAATCGCTGGTCTAAATTAACAGGCTACAAGGCCTACAGGTTTTAGCCCACTTTCATAGTATATTTTCATGTCTGAATCTATTTGTGTATTATAAAAGCTTAGAGAAACTTTGAAGACAATACCTTTATATACAATTTACATATAATTTATCTCGAGGAAGACCTTCGTAGCCACTGAAGTAGAAAATCGAGTCCCGTTGGAGATATATGTGTTGTGTTATATATGTATATGGTATTAAATATATATAAAACGTCTGTATATCTATAGTAAGATCATATAGAACGGAAGATAGAATTACAATTTATGGCGAATCTATTAATTGTAATTAATTAATTAAGTGTAATTGTAAAATAATTTTTTTCGAAGATAAGTTTTATTTTCGTTAAGCGATAAAATTTATTTATATCACAATTTAAGAAAAAAAAATTAAATTGATTACATATTGAATTTTAAACTCAAATAACTTTAGGAGTGGACTTACAGAAAAAAATTAAGAGACAATTTATTTAGAGCGTTCAATTTCCTTCGAAAATATGTATTGCTCACTCCGACATGTTAATGAGTTGTAAAATTCCAAAGTTAAAAAAATTATTTTCTGATGTTATTTAAACGTAAAATAGAAATTCACGATGAGCGACCTTTCAAAATTGATATTAAGAGCTCCCGTTTTCACAGGCTTCTTTTTTCGTGACTAGGAAGATATTTCACTGCGGGTTTTGAAAAAAAAAAATAATCGATTTTTTTGAACCGGTCTAATATACATATAGTGTTGCTGGTAACATATTGTACTATATTCCCGTGTTTAATGGTAATATTTGGTAACACCAAATTTCACTATCCAATGATTGCTTGCTACGTTTATCAATGTAAACTAAACTCTGGTCATTGGACGATCCATCTGACTTACAAAGTCAATGTAGTAATTTGCATCACCTTAATAGTAATTTTCGAAAGTGTTGCAGCTATTAACACTCACTTCCTTTTCTTAGTAGAAATTTTTGTAACTGATATTGCTGCAAGGCTTTCGAAATGTCGGATTGTTGAGATGATTTTATACTGGGCTGTTAAAATACCCGACATTAGTTAAATTGTTTTATTACTTACTAGCTTTTACCCGCGGCTTCGCTCGCATTTAAGTAATTAAATAAGTATCAGAGATCATTTCAATAGAAATGAATCAGTATGATTCCAAACAGCTGAAACTATAGTCAGTTGGAAAAAATATTTTTTTTAAATAAAAAGTATTCTATGTTATTTCTACTACCTCCAAAAATACGTGTACAAAGTTTCATGATGAGTAGTTGTTGCGTGAAAACGTAACAAACAAACTCACATTCACATTTATAATATTAGTAGGGATTTGAGTTCATTAATAAAAGAAAAATAATTTTAGTTGAATCACTAATTTTAAATAAAGGCTATACATACTTACTTATATTTATATATGTATCAGCAAGTGTCATATATCATACAAAAGTATCACTATTTTGAGGAGAGTTTGTGTGTTCCAATTTTCCGCTTCACGGCTCACGTCTTGTAGGAAAATGTCTAAGATCGTCAAGATGGTGGAACTAATAAACTTAAAGTATATGTTTATGTATCTAAATATATGTTTTATAATTAAGTATAATTTATTCTCGAATAAATGCTAAAAATACCTCAAATGCGTTACAATAAGGAACAAACGATGGCTTGTACTAATCTATGCTAATATTATAAAGAGGAAAGATTTGTATGTTTGTAACGAATTGGCTCAAAAACTACTAGACTGATTTCAAAAATTATTTCACCATTTCAATGCTATATTGTCATTGATCAATATAGGCTATATAAATTACAGATAAAAAATATACAAATTTACTAAAACTACAATAATGTAACCCAAGGTTGTTTTTAAAATTGCCATAAAAGGCAGGCGTCGTTGAAATATGAAACATAATTAAACTTCATAGTACTTTATGTCTTCATTATTACGCGATCGAAGTCGGGGGCAACAGCTAGTGATATGTACAATTAAACACGATAGTAATCCGTATAAAATTTTTAACTGTGTTTTGCATATACTTTTTTATAGTAGTGTGATAATTGCTTCCACAATGCCGACTTGAGGTAACGAATATTCTTTGCCCAGATTGAAAGAACACTTCTTGGGTATGTGCTATGCCTCGCCCTTTTTATTTCCTTTTCTAAGCAAGCATATAGCCTCTTACCAATTCTAATGTCACGTTTTTTACAAACGGACGATCCCTCTGTTTTGACGTGCTCAGTTACTTTACAAGTTTATGCCGACTTCGCTGATTCGTACTTTTGGCTTTTTTCCGTCTTCTCACGAATTTTTGTAAAGATATTTGCTGTCCAAGAACCAGCATTTATTTATATATTTACTAGTTACACCCTGCGCGCGTTGCTACGCCACCAACTAAGGAAAGACATTACACAAATATTTAATTCATTTTGAGTAATTTTATTAATTTTGTTCATTTGACGACAATATTGTCTGTACAATGTGAGCTGTAATGAACTGTCACAGCAATATATGAAATTCATTGGAATGACAGTGGCGCCATCTGTCGAAAATTGGTCGTACCAACTCAGAAACCTTTGTGGGTTCATGCACAACTTTGCTAAATATCATCACATGATCAAATGCATAGTTTACGATTCTATAAAGGACATACAGACGAACATACATTTATATATATATAGATTTATGATAAAGAAAAATACATGTAGGTATACGCATAGTCAAGGTGGACTTACTAAAAGGCAATATTTTTCAGGCATAGATCAACCATCCAATCAGATCCTAAACGGCTTTTGAAATTTCAGATTAAAATACTATATTAAGCCGCATAAAGACTTTCAAATCACATACATAACTCTTTTAATAGCAAAACGGGGTACAAACTATAGTCTTCAAGTGGATACAGATTGGACTTTGGACCTAAGGAACTATTCTTATCGTGCCGTAAAGTTGAGGCATGTGTGAAAGGGATGCAGATATCTCCTTTACCGTTCACAACACCGCGGTCGTTTATATACCTACAAGAACTGTATCCATTTGAAAATCGCAATGGTTTTTCACTTCTCCCGTATTGTTTACACTCAATATATATTGTAGATAGAAAAATTAAACACAAATCTTTAATTAAAGTAATTTATTAAAAACCAAAACACTAAACAGTCAAAATTATTAAATAATCAGTCTTATTAAAGATATTTTCATTAAAAAACAAATACACTTAATAATTAACTAGATTACTACATAGTAATAAATGAAGACAAGACTAAGTATCGAAGCAAGGATCTCTACTTGAAGCGAGATTTTAGCGAAACGTACATTCTAAAATTCGTCTCGAGCATAGATTCACTATTTAGAAATAAGCACATATTCTACTCGAGTATTGATCAGGTGAATACAGATCACTCGAGCGTCATTTTTAAATACAGACTTAAAAGAACCATCTAGAATTCTAGAAGTATCAATGACGAAAATGTAACAAATATAGGCAATAGTTTAATTCAAAATTTGATGTCCGCTCGAAATAAATATAATTTAATTATAAAATAAAATTTAAAAAACATAGACCTATGAATATGCAAATTTGTTTTACGACTGATAGCAAAAAAATCCAAACTCCAATAACCACCAGAAGATGGCGCTAAATGACATTACATCCAATTATATATTTTATAACTATTACATTTTATTTAAATATATCACCAATTACTGTGGTTATCTCTGATGCGGAAGACGACGCTGTTCTGAAAAATAAATATGGAA
This sequence comes from Tineola bisselliella, assembly GCA_028551675.1. NCBI lineage: Eukaryota > Metazoa > Arthropoda > Insecta > Lepidoptera > Tineidae > Tineola > Tineola bisselliella. The sequence continues at coordinate 40,421 of JAPWLS010001686.1, read as the reverse complement.
ATAAATGATGGCACCTATCCCATTTTGACTGTATTTTTACAATAAAATCTATATCACAAATCTCGTGCTTTTATAAAATTTGTAATGTGACCTGCTTGCATTAAAAAAGGCGTCTTGCGCTGTCAACTTGAGCATCGTCTCCTCATGTTCTCAAATACTTACTTCTGGGTGCACTCTTGAGTGTAGCACTCCTTGATACGTAATCACTCTCCTCAGACTCTGACCTCGCTTGAAAACTAGTCTCTGAAATAAAAATAAACAAAATTAAATACATAAATTTATAAAAGTATTTATAGACGAGTCTATACATATACTATTTCCTTTCAACATAGTTTAAACATCATACTTCTACTACAGGGTATACTTCTAGAACTTACCTGAATCGTATCTCCTATTAGATGAACTAGCCTTAACACGTATCGGCGGTTCTTGATTCTCTACATGACCAAAAGTACGGAACCCCAGAGCAAACTGCGCGTATGGGCTAATCTCATACAATTCTAAAATAAAAGATTACTATTAGTTTTATTATATACTAGCTTTTGCCAGCGGCTTCGCTCGCGTTAAGAAGTATTATTATTAATTAGGTTCAGTTTGTGTGGCTTTACTTTTGTTTAACGTGTGTTAAGTAGTGATCACCATTCCTGTCGTGGATCATAATTGAAAACTTGCTCCAGTTATTAACCACATATCTGTCAATTTTTAAATTCAGTTCAATCAGTCGAAAATCTAATAAGATTTATACAAACTTTCATCCCCTATTTTATCCCCTTAGGGGTGGAATTGATCAAAATCCTTTCTTAGCGGATGCCTACGTCATAACATCTACCTGCAAACCAAATTTCAGCCCGATCCGTCCAGTGGTTTGGGCTGTGCGTTGATAGATCACTAAGTCAGTCACCTTTGAGTTTTATATATATAGATAGATTTTTCTTATGTAACAAAATATTAGAATTGTAATTACCATGTTTACTATCAGGCATGTGTATAGGTGCGCTGTAAATTCTATCACACTCCTTAGTTTGACTTTGACAGTCTGTCAAATTACCACTGTCAGATTTACATTCAGCTGTCAATGAATTTCTGTATTCAGTGTGATGATTTTGACTGTAATACGTACATAACATATAAAAGATATTTTCTAAGGTGACTTTTAAAAATTAATATAAAAACATGAATTTTAAAAGAAGATTCATACGCGTTCCAAATTCAAATTTTAAATATTGTAATATTTATAGACAAGTCTACATTTTAAACGTCGAATAAATAAAATTTAATTTAAAACCCGTCTATAAATAATTTAATGAATATATATACCATTCTCAAAGTGTGTTCCGCGGAACCCTGAGGCTAAAATACTGCAAAAAATACCTACCAAAGGGAGATTATAAGGTTACATCTAAATATTCCAACTAAATATTACGTAATATTACATTGCAATATGATTATTCATGAATACATACAAATCAGTTTTTTATAATTATATTAAGGCTTCTTCGTTCGCCAAAAAAGTTTGAGAACCGCTGACCTATACTAACCTATTTCTCTTAATGAGTATAAAAATGCAAGCGAAGAAGCAGACAGTTACCAATACGGAGCTACATGTTATTACAACCAAATTCAAATCTAAAAATTCTGTCGGAGGATTTATACTCTCTGAAAAAGAAAAAAAAACAAATAAGTATATATAACATATTCTTCAGAAATTTGACAATACTGTGGGCTTATCACGAATTTTAGTCTGGCTTTAGAACCGAGTTCACTTCAAGCGATTTGTATGGAAATTTGAGCAGCGCCACCGCGTGCGGATTTGGAACTACAATATTTTAGATACTTTTTGTTAATTTTCGAACGTCTCGATCTTTCGTTCATTTGATAGATTGCCGGTGCTCGTTAGTCGTTAGTAAAAATTCATGATCCCGATTGCTAACGGATCCGTTTTACTAGTAGCTTTTTAGCTCGATTCGAAAGCCAGACTAAATTCGTGATAAGCCCACTGATGCTTAGTAATAAACAGTGGTCAGTATTATCTGCTTACCCCCATTGAGAGTAGTTGTGGCGTAATTATAAACAGTAGTCTGAGATCCAGCAATGTTGCTAGCGGTCACTTTAATCTGATACCACTGTGCTGGTTGTAGTGTTGCCAGAGCAAAAGATGATGGCACATATTGAGACCACGCTGTATCCAAATTCTGTAATATATATTATATTAAACTACCTTCATTTGACAATCTTCAAATGGATACAGATTTGAATAAACAATCATTAGAAAGGGATAACTATATTCTTATTGTGTCGAAGTGTGAAAAGGATAATTACTCTTTCTGTGAAAATGAAAATGAAATGAAAATAGTTTATTAGCATAGACACTAAAGGCGTGCACTTGCTCATCGTTAGACTCTATAATGGCTTCGGAAAGGCGTATGACGAGAAGAAGACCACAAGAAACCTGTACATAAAATAATAATTTTAAAAAAACTGAATTTTAACTCATATAACATTTCATAAATCAGATCGCACAGTGGTTACAATAAATGTCAAATTAATAACATATATGTGTATAAAATATATAAAAATATATAGCTACCTATACAACATTAAATATAGTCAAAAAATAATCCTTCTAGTAAGTCAACAGTAAGCCAAGCTCAAACACTAGTTTAACCACGTATTTCCATCGCTCATGTAATCAATAATTCTGTAGTAAGCCTTTTTAATTAGCGTAGGGTAGCGACAAAAACTGTATCCATTTGAATGTACTATACATACGATAACTTTACCATGCTTACCACTCTATTCTCAGCTCTAATCCAAACCAATTCACCATACTTCCTGTACTCAATATCCCATTTAGTTATTTCACAACCGTTGTCATCCCAACCGCTCAGCTGAATATAGATATGGGAGGAGTTACTCCAAAACCATTCCACTGTACTCGGCGATATTGGGACTGTAAAAACACACAACTGGGTCAAAACTGTGGGTTATACCAACGTTTTGGGATTGGCTTGAAAGTAGCCACATTCGTCTCCTCAAGCCGGCATAGCGAAGGCAATGCTTGCTTACAAACGATTAACCAATAAACGCCTCCAATATGAAGTTACTTCTTTAAAGTAGCAGTAGACCGCAGTCTAGCTTAAAATCAGAAATAATACAGTCATATGTGACATCGATATATAATAACTATATCTAAAGGAGATAATTTAAAATTATTTTGCTTATAATTCCTGCTATATAAGGTCGATGAAGAAAAATAACTTCACGTGGCATCATCAGGATACGTTAAGTGGCGAAACGCGTCGAGACAATTTATTGCATGTTGGTGGAGGTTATTTTCCTTCATCGACCTAATGTAGCGGGAATTATAAGCGAAATAATTTTAAATAATTTCCTTTAATATGGATTTCCGAAAAGTAACGCCTGAAACAATTGATTATATAACTATATCTGTCTCTCTCACTCCAATTAGTGTCACTCACCTCCACCCAAAGTATGTACATTGAAATAAGCCGGCGTGGAAGCACCTACGCTATTTTCGGCTACAATTCTTAGTATATACTGCGTACCACATTTCACACCTTTTATTGTATGATACAATACACCTTTTCCTTTAAAACCTTCCTCCCAAGAGCCGTTTGCTTCTTTCCATGATAAATTATACACTGAAACGAGCTCAGAAATACATATACCAATATATGTTTCATAATTATAGGTTTAGCTGTAGAAATTTCTAGACTGTATTTAGAACGAAACAAAATAGACCAATCACACGCTTGAAAAATTGTTGATGTAATTTTTGACCAATGATAATAATCCATTGCAACTGTCTACGTCACCTAGCTGTCATTACGTTCCGTTACACACATTTATAAGAAATCGTTTCAATCGTAAAACTGGATATTAGATATATAAGTATGTTTAGGAATTGAATTAAAATAAATTAATTTTTGCATTGGCATCACTGTATTCAGCAGCGCGCGACGGCAGCGCTTTTCGTTCTTTCATTCCACATTGTACACAGGCGCGAGAGCACACCAATAAACACAACTAAGAAGATATTTTAGTTTTAATTCAAAATCAAAGACGACCTGGAACCCGAACAAACAAAGTATATGTAACATTATTATTTTATTTTGGTTACTATCTAATGGTTGCTATGTTTAAAGATTTATTATTTATTAGTAAATAATTTTCACTGTATAAAATGTAATTAAATATATTTAAGTAATGATCAGTGGGCTTATCACGAATTTTAGTCTGGCTTTCGAACCGAGTTCGCTTCAAGCGATTTGTATGGAAATTTGAGCAGCGCCACCGCGTGCGGATTTGGAACTACAATATTTTAGATACTTTTTGTTAATTTTCGAACGTCTCGATCTTTCGTTCATTTGATAGATTGCTGGTGCTCGTTAGTCGTTAGTAAAAATTCATGATCCCGAATGCTAACGGATCCGTTTTACTTGTGACAGGTGATACGGGCCTATACGTCAACATAATACTTACAAATTTTCCTAGTATTTCTATCATCACGAGTGTTAGTGGGTTGGTCCCACTCGACATGAATCGTATCTTTGTATGGAGTAGCCCTCAACTGCGGCGACTCGGGCGTATGGACCACATACAAACTGTATGTAACCACGTCTCTGCCTTGAGATGTCTTTATTATACACGAGTAATTTCCGGTTTGTGATTGGTTTATATCTGCGAATTTAATTATTTAAAAAAGAATAACTACAAATTTCGACATGATTTACTAATAAAACAAATAACACTAGCTAGCATCTTCAACTTTTTTTGTTTAAAATAAAAATAATTTCTATTTCAAACCATCAAGCAAATTAAAGAAGTTGGAACGGCATTTCAGATATATATAAATACTAGCTTTTACCCGCGGCTTCGCTCGCATTTAAGTCATTAAATAAGTTCCAGAGATCACTTCAATAGAAATGAATCAATATGATAACTATGATAAAAATATATAAAAATGACAGACGGAAATAAAAATAAATATAGAAAAAATCCAAACAGCTGAAACTATAATCAATTGGAAACTATAGTAAAAAAATACATATATATATATTTAATAAAAAGTATCCTATGTTACTTCTAGTACCTCCAAAAATATGTGTACAAAATTTCATGATGATCGGTTAAGTAGTTGTTGCGTGAAAACGTAACAAACAAACTCACATTCACATTTATAATATTAGTAGGAATATTTCTCAGGCATAATATACTTTGCATGGTTTTCATTCACTTCAGTATTAAAATAGACCCTACAAGCAATACTTAACTAACTCAGCTCCAAACATTCAAACTAATCACCCAAGTTATATATATACCTACATATATTTTTAATATACAAATTACATACCGTGCAGCAACAAAGTGTAATCTCTTTTAAGCGTGTAGAGAGGCGGTTGTATTGTCAGAGGGCTCTGGTCCTTGTACCACGTGACTGGGTTATTACTGCACAGTGGTGACAACCGGCATTGGAGGGAGAGCCTAGTCTTAGCCGGTGACCATAGACGACCTCCTAATGACCAGGAACCGGTACACACTGTAAATATATATTTATATTTACCCAGAACAGTTGAAAATGAAAATCGTTTATTAGCATAGGCACTAAAAGGCTCACTGTTAGACTCTACAATGGCTTCGGCAAGAAGACCACAAGAAACTCGTCAATCATAGCTTGTACATGAAATATTCAAAGAGTAGTAGGCAGACTGATGATGGCATTAGCCCAGTATGCCGTCCTGGGAAAGTACCACCACTTTCAAGCGGAACACCCGTGAAGTGATAAGTCGCGTTTCGGTATCAGTTTGGAAGTAGCCGGGATAACGAAAGGAGTGTGCCCTATTAATTTGGACAGAGCACATTCATCTCCTCAAGCAGGCATAGTGGAGTCTACTGTTGTCTGTGGTAACAGTTGTCTATGCTCATGGACCGCACTCTAGCTTAACATCAAGCGGAGCGTGGTCACATGCTGGGCTTTCAATAAATAATAATAATAATAACTGAATTTTAAGTGAATTCATAAATCAGGTTGCACAGTAGTTACAATAATAAATGTTATAAAAAATATATAGCTACCTATACAATATAAATTCAGTTAAAAATATCTAATCAAGCTCCAAATACTATACCTTTGTTAGTAAGTTCCCGAATAACAATATCAGATCGAACGCCCTCTCCGGCGGAAGTGGAAGCTGTGACGTGAACCTCATACGATTTGGTTTCAAGATCTTTCAGCTCCAAAGTGTAGCCATCCTGAATAGATTCTTGTGAAGGTACTCGATACGATTTCGGCGAGTTTGTACTGTGAATAAATTATTATGTCTCTACATCTGTTTATACCAGTGATTCCCAAAGTTAACTGGGATCCGAGCCATTAAATATTATACTGTCTTAGAAAAATAGGGTTATAAACATGAGTGTCCTTCTCCCAGTTCTAAGCTACCTCCCCACTAATTTTCAGCCAAATCGGTTCAGCGGTTCTTGAGTTATAAATAGTGTAACTAACCCGACTTTCTTATATATATATAGATGCACATACACCCTAGTAGCAAGTAACGGAACTACCTAAAGCTGTCTTATTTGTTCTAATTGGAATATAATAAATATTAAAAAACAAGAATTACCAATCGAATGAAGGGTTGTTCTATTAACAAATATAGTTTGGGAATCTCTGGCCTATATATACATATAAACTCACCTATGTGCAGGTTTAATATATACATTATAATATATTATATGTCCATTTGCTTGTTCTGGCTTTGACCAACTGACTATGAGAGATGTTAGCGATAAAGCGACCACTTTTACTACAGCTGGAGGACCTGGAACTATGAGTTACAAATGTAAAATCGACAATAAACAATCATTAGAAAGGGACAACTATATTCTTATCGTGTCGAAGTTGAGGCATGTGTGAAAGGGATGCAGATATCTCCTTTGCCGTTCACGACACCACGATCGTCTCTCTTTCTGTCGCTTATATACCTACTAAAACTGTATCCATTTGAAAATCACGAAATGTACACACAATTTAAGAGTGTAAAATGCACAAATTAGACATGTATCTGCAGGTGACGATCACTTCCAGCATGTCATTCAAAGTGGTGATATTACTCAGGGACATTGTTCTAGACCTTGTTCCAAACCTGCATCCACAGAGACGGCTTAAACCCATGTAGCATTGCACACCCTGCACTATAGGTAAAGCCGCCTCTATCCACTTTAATTAAATATACACTAGCACCACCTACCGGTTAGTAGCAGTATTATTATACTATCTATATCAGCCATTCTCAAAGTGGTGTTCCGCGGAACCCTAGGACTTATTTTAGTAAAAAATACCTACCAAAGGGAGATTATAAGGTTACATCTAAATATTACGTAATATTACATTGCAATATGATTATTCATAAATACATATAAATCAGTTTTTTATAATTATATTAAGGCTTTTTCCTTCGCCAAAAAAGTTTGAGAACCGCTGATCTATATATTTCTAAAAAGCTAAAGGTATAAAAATATAAATAGACATATTTACCATCTTGTAATGTTGCACAATTGATCGGATACGAATACGGACCAACGCCATAGTTAGAATAACCAGCGACTTTGACACTATAATTAGTAAACTTTGACAACCCTTGGAGATATACCTCCGTCTGTGTTAATGTCATATTGTGCCACTGTTCATCTGAAATACAATCTATATATATAAAACTCAAAGGTGACTGACTTAGTGATCTATCAACGCACAGCCCAAACTACTGGACGGATCGGGCTGAAATTTGGCATGCAGGTAGATGTTATGACGTAGGCATCCGCTAAGAAAGGATTTTGATCAATTCTGCCCCCAAGGGGATAAAATAGGGGATGAAAGTTTGTATAAATCTTCTTAGATTTTCGACTGATTGAACTGAAATTAAAGATTGGACTTACTATGATGAAGACGTCCGCATAAATAGGGCATCTTCATTAATACGCAGACGTAGTTACGGGCAACAGCTAGTATTATATAATAGTCTATATTCAAAATCTTAATTGCATATCACATTATAATACAAAAATGTTTTAAAAAATTGTGATAACTAATTATAAATACATTAAAATTATATTTTTTGCATTGACATGGTCGTAACCAGCCATGGGCTTATGGTGGGGGAGTAGTCTATAATAATATGTAACTAGCAAACTATACCCGAGGTTTTACCCCTTTTAATTTTTTCATACAAAAAGCTTTCACCCACACCCTATATCACCATATATCTGTATGTATATATGTATCTTTTTGTTTTGACCGCATGTTTTTTTGTGTAGAGTGTGAAATTTCTTACGGATATTAAGTATTGTAGGTAGTACCTAGATAATTAAGTTTTTTTGGTTTGATTAGGTACCTTACAGGTCAGAGCCTGGATAGGGCAAGTGTTACGTTATATCGTATAGCAATTGACATCTACACCCTATTTCCTACGATCGCTTATTCATTTGTTTTCTTTTAACATTACCTTCAATATTATACAGAACAGTATAACCAACAAGTGATTCGTCCTGCCCTCTTGTTGATATAGGTTGCCATGATACCCTGATAGAAGTTGAAGAAATTCCAGAACATTCCACAGATGAAGGTGATTGTTCTGGCGCTGAAATAATGAAACGCAAGAGAAAGTAGATATATAAAGTACGTATTATATATAAAACTAATATAGGTAAATAGTACCATACCTCCTTCTCTCGTATTGTGATAAACTGGTAACGAATAGGGACCGCTGCCAGCTGCGTTAAAAGCACTTATTGTCACTGAATATCTGAAATGAACAACTAACTATTATAATTAATTGTTTCAGGCGTTACTTTGCGGAAATCCGTATTAAAGGAAATTATTTTGCTTATAATTCCCGCTACATTAGGTCGATGAAGGAAAATAACTTCACGTGGCATCACCAGGCTACGTGAAGTGGCGAAACGCGTCGAGACAAGTTATTGAATGTTGGTGGAGGTTATTTTCCTTCATCGGCCTAATGTAGCGGGAATTATAAGTAAAACAATTTTAAATAATATTCTTTAACCAACTATTGTATATTTTATAGACGAATCTAGACGGGGTTATAGATGTCTCTAGACTGGTTTATATACACATTTCATTACAATATCTCAGACTATTTCTTATTGTTACAATCAATATTAACTTGTTTGAATACTAAATTATGTCTACAAAGACAAATATAATAAGTTACCTTGTATTTTTTAATAAACCACTTAAAATTGTATCCATTTTCCCTTTTCTTGATAAAACTTTGACAATCCTCACTTTTTCTGCAGCATCTATAATTATGCAAAACAATACCAATTGATTCTGAATCTACGTTGTATTGTTTAGTAATGATTCCACTACTGACCTATAGATGGCAGTATATAAAAAAGTAACACTTCTCTTTTAACAATGCATTTACCTATATCATAATAAGTTCTAGGTTCAGTGATGTTGTATTGTTTAGTAATGATTCCACTACTGACCGATAGATGGCAGTACATATAAAAGTAACACACTTTTAACAATGCATTTACCTATATCATAATGAGTTCTAGGTTCAGCTTTCACGTGGTAACCCTGGATAGGTCCATTGTGCGTATCTGAAGGTGGTGGCGACCAGCTGATGAATAATTCTCCAGGATTTTCGGTTTGTTGTATTTGTACTGAAATTGGCGACGACGAGGGCGCTGTAATGAGACATATAAAGTACAAAAGTATTCGGATATAAATGTCTTTCTATAGCTTTCTTAATTATTATCTTGGTCGTAAGTTATTGAACACGAGGAAAACCGAACTTTGAACTTGACTAGGGTCAGCAAGATACAGGCAGTCATCGTACTTACGGCATGTTAGGTTCTCGAAATAAGCAACGTAAATCGAAACGACGTAAGTCGAGATACATTTTTTCATATGTTTACATGAAAAAAACCAAGAGATAGGTTCAAAGATAAATAATAGGACTTAAAAGACGCAATAACTCCTTGATCCAATGGTTGCAACAACAAAGTCGTGTTTGGAGGAAATTATATAAGCAGAAGACATAGAATTTTAATAAAAATGGTGTAATATAAGATAAAGCAATAAGTATTCCTTCCCAGGAGATCAGATGAAGGAATGATAATAGTATTTAAAACAGTATATAAGATCGATAGGGAAAAGCATGTTTGTTCAATTCGTTGGTAAAACTATTAGAGTTAAGACAGTGCTGTTTGCCAATAAATTCTTTTTAACACTAGATTTACCAGAGCAGTCAAAATGACTGGTCTTGCAAGATCAAATTAAAATTCCTGCTGCGTGTAACATTTTCTTTAATTCTTCTAATCTTCTTTAATTTATAACAGAAGAATTAGTTTTATGAATTTTATATATATTTGTAACAACATACTTTTTTGGTTTTGGTAAAAATAGGTAAATTTAAGCTGGTAAATCTAGTGTTAAAAACACCTCTGCACGTGTCCTCGATTTAACTACGAACAAAACGTCGCGACAAGTGAATTCTCCGAACGAACCGAAACAATTGACGTATGCTTGAGGAATAGTGTCAAAAAATTGTTTGACGTAAGTCGAGGACTGCCTGTAGTTGAAAAATAAATAGATTACCTTCTTGTAGAGTCCTAAGATTAATTGTCGGAGTATACCCACTCATATCAACCTGATTGGCGGACGCAATTCGCACTTTATACTCCGAATAGGGCTGCAAATCTCTTAACTCGTAAAATTGTCTTACATCTGACGTCTTTCTGTAAATAGATACAATAGGTATAACGAGAAGTCTTCACAACTTCAAAAAAAAGTCATAGGTGTTTAAATCAAAGTGAGATACAGGAGTTACTAGCGCCATCTATTGAGAGTTACTTGCTTTCTCTAATTATTGCATAACTGAATTAACTGTACAGTGTCTTTTTTATATTAAAAATAAAATTCCAACTGAATAAACTAGACAATTTTCTTCTACAAGTATCGATTTTTTCTCGTATATCCAGAAACATACGAAAATTCCAATTGACACATTACAGTACATTAATGACATATTATTGTATTATTAAGCACCATATAATTGTATTTTGACAAGTCCAAGTTGTCAATGACAGGGTGTCATTGACAACGTAAGTTAGGTTTTGTACTACTGAGTTTTAGAAGATTATTTGTCAGTTTTAACTTAAGATATTTGGAATAAGAAATTTGGATGTTTTTTGTTTAACACAGAGATAATAAAAGACTTGTCACAGGGCTGATGAAGGCAGTTGTTGCTGAATTGCCGATTGAATTGAACTAGCGGTTCCTCGGTAGGCGAAACAGGCACAGGTCAGACACAAGGGTCCATGGAAACGGATCATTCAATCATCACACAAGTATTCCAATAGGAATCTATGGATCATGTAAGAGATTAAATAAGGAATAAGTACCTAGTAAGATTAACATATTTAGTATGATCCCATACAGCGTATTGTATTGAATAATACTGTGAATATTCCCTCATGGTATCTCGCCATGACAGTTTAACTGTCCGACTGGTCACTGACTCTATTTGCACATCTACTGGTGGGGTTGGTGGCTCTGAAAATGTAATGATATAGACTTTATTGAGATATACCATATCCATTTTATGCAGTAATAAATCTTTAAACACGACAACTTTTAGAGCAGCCGTTCTCAAAGTGGGTTCCGCGGAACCCTAGGACTAAAATACTGTAAAAAATACCTACCAAAGGAAGATTATAAGGTTACATCTAAATATTCCAACTAAATATTACATTGCAATATGATTATTCATAAATACATATAAATCAGTTTTTTATAATTATATTAAGGCTTTTTCCTTCGCCAAAAAAGTTTGAGAACCGCTGCTTTAGAGAGTAATCAAAATAAATAGTAATATATTCCTTCTGAATATTTGTATATATTAATTTAATTTTTTTTTAAATATATATATAGTTTTAGTAAATGGGCTCCAATAGAGCGCTTTTACTCAAGCTTGTGATTGGTCTATGCAGTCGTGGTTGTCAAACTAATTACCTAAAATACGCAAATATATAGAATAAACAGCAATTCCATGTGGATTATGAGCGCTACACTCATAATGTCCATTGTCAACTGTTTCAGAATACTGGATATCGATCCTACTTTGAGAACCTCCTTGCAACGTTGTCTCTGAGAGCTTCAACCTGAAACATTAAACATAGATGATATACTATTATTCTTAAGTAAATAAATAAATAAATAATTAAATTCTTATAGAGACATTATAAAAATAAATAAATAGTTTTAGTTGCAATGTTATTTATTAAAAGTTTTGTAAGTGATGGGTCCCACGTGACAGGCAATGCCTGGTGTGGGACCATCGAAAACTATATTATGTAATATTATTGTTAAGTAAACAAATAAAAATACATTCAATACAAAACATTATACAACTATATTAATGCTTTTTTTACATTCAGTATTGCCAGTAAAATGCCACTCTATTTTTCCCTGTTTACGGGTATCACGAATTATGTAAAAATAACTACGTATAAAAAAATATGAACATTATGGATAAAAAAAATTCAAGGTCCTTTCAATCATTTCAAAAGCATTTGCTCTAAATCTGTATCCTATTGTTGATGTATTGTATTATTATGTTTTTAAAAGCAATAAAGTATTTATTATTATTATTATTATTATTCTTGCACGTGCTATAAGTTATTTGTGCCTCTATCTTATATATCTCAATATAACTTTCACTGAGAACAATTTCAATAACACCACAAGCAAACAAACGAACTATTTGATGATTTGGATGAAGTTATTATTTTGGTCATAAATTAAAAAATATGATTGCTTCTTCTAAATTGCGTCTTTAAATTGTCAGCATTATATTATGGAGTAACTTTGCGAAATGTCCGATAGATGTCGATAGTAAACAGTTTATCTCACAACCAACAAAACTTACCTACTAATAGAAAAATCAATTGGTTTCCCATTCAGCGTCCATTTAATTCTAATTGGATGATCACCGAGAGGCAAACAGATCAACTGTGCTTGATAACCCAGTTTAGCTGTCAAATTTGTTGACAACGAATCAAAGTGTACTGGTTCTGAAAAGTATGACGTTTTAAAATATACACTGAAGCAAATTAAAATCACAAATCTTTATTTCACATAGACTCTTGCGCATAGTCAGACACTACGGAGATTTCGAAAAGGCATATGACGAGAAGAAATCACAAGAAACTCGTCAATCATAGCCTGTACAATATTATGTTTGAATTAGTACGATGTGACAGTACAATTGATTGTTGTATTCAGTTGTGTATAGCACACATCCCTAGTGCCTCATAACCAGTGGGCTTACACGAATTTAGTCTGGCTTTCGAACCGAGTTCGCTTCAAGCGTTTTGTAAGGAAATTTGAGCAGCGCCACCGCGTGCGGATTTGGAACTACAAAATTTTAGATACTTTTTGTTAATTTTCGAACGTCTCAATCTTTCGTTCATTTGATAGATTGCTGGTGCTCGTTAGTCGTTAGTAAAAATTCATGATCCCGATTGCTAACGGATCCGTTTTACTTGTGACAGCTCGATTCGAAAGGCAGACTAAATTCGTGATAAGCCCACAGTTCCTGATTGGTCAATAAAAGGTCTGTCACTTGTCGTCGGCCAGTCCATGCAACGTGCATAAGTCTAGTAATCTATATATATAAAACTCAAAGGTGACTGACTGACTGACTGACTTAGTGATCTATCAACGCACAGCCCAAACCACTGGACGGATCGGGCTGAAATTTGGCATGCAGGTAGATATTATGACGTAGGCATTCGCTAAGAAAGGATTTTGATCAATTCTGCCCCCAAGGGGATAAAATAGGGGATGAAAGTTTGTATAAATCTTATTAGATTTTCGACTGATTGAACTGAAATTAAAGATTGGAGTTACTGTGATGAAGACGTTTTTACACACGCTAAACAAAAATAAAGCCGCAAAAACTATACCTAATTAATAATAATACTTCTTAACGGGAGCGAAGCCGCGGGCAACAGCTAGTGTATAGATAAATATTAAAGCAGTCAAGAGGTCGTTTCACTAAAATACACCACCCAACCGATACAAGTAGCTAAGTACATTCTAGCTTAGCTTTAATTAAGCATCTTTACTCAATACAATTAATGTAAATGAAGCTAGTACCTAAGTATATAAAAATATATCTATACTATTACTATACTAGCGTAGTTTTTTTTTTTTGCTAGGAGTTGTATTGCTAGGGATTTGCTTGTGAAGAAGTTGTCTGTGGTCACAGTTCTTCCGCAACCCGTAAATGGCTCGATGAGCTTGAGTACAACATATTCAGAGGGTATATTTTCATCTTTTCCTAGATATGGAAATGCATTTATGACGTATTTGCTATCGACGTCCGATGCTAACCAAAATTTGTATTTGTACTGCGTAAATCTACATCTTACTGTAGTCGGAAATAGCTGTTCATCTATAGTAATATTACCACCCGGTTTGTAACAGTTTTGGCTGTTCTCAATGAAAATATTCCAAATCGTGGAGGTAGCCACTACACCTGTATCACTAATAAAGCTATCAAAATAAAATATAAACTATTTACTAAACTTTCCTTTTTTGCTACCTTTTTTACACAAAAATCTACTTTCAATCTAAAATATTGATATTTTATTTTTTTAAAATTATTCTCAGCTATTTTGATTGAACTACTTTACGTAACAGTTTTGCAGAAATGTGCAGTTTATTGACTACAATAAGATAAGCAATATGTATTGATAAGCTTATAAACCAAAAAATGTTCTCAGGGTCAAATGACCCGATGTGGTAGACAACGGTATACGACAGGTATTACTCAATATAAACAAAACAAAAAAATATAAAAATAGTACGAGAACGTTAGATTTAATTAGTCATAAAGTTAAATTTGGAGAAGTAATGAGATAATACGTGCATTATCAATGCAAAAGTTCAAAATGGGTCAATTGACCCGTTATGGTATGATTAGTGTTAAATAAAGACGTAGGTAGTATCACAATTGACTTAGTGGACAAGTAAATATAATAATTGGTTGTTTCAGGCGTTACTTTGCGGAAATCCGTATTAAAGGAAATTATTTTGCTTATAATTCCCGCTATATTAGGTTGATGAAGGAAAATAACCTCCACCAACATGCAATGACTTGTCTCGGCGCGTTATTTTCCTTCATCGACCTAACGTAGCGGGAATTATAAGCAAAATAATTTTAAATAATTTCCTTTAAGTAAATATAAGGAAAGGTGTGCTCTGTCAACCCGATAGTATAGATGCAAATCGACATAGTCGAGACTAGTATATGCAGTCGTCAGACTACTAAAGTACAATGTTACTAGAGTAACCCAAACTTACTATTAATAGTTAACCAAATATTTTTATTCAAAGGTAACCCAACACCGTTCTCAACATTGCAAGAATAAAGTCCCTCATCTGTAAGCGATACCATTTCGATAATAAACGTCCCATTTGATAAAGACATCACTCCACCACCGGCTAAGTCGAGCACTGGACGCCATATTCCTATTGAATCTGAAAATATTTGGAATTGAATGAAATTTTACCTAATTTTTTTATAAAGCCAAATGGTTATAACTTATAAGATACAAACATAGCTAAATTACGTATAATTGCTTGGGGCTACGAGCTGGAGCTGTAAGTAATACATAATATATGTAAAAAGAAACGACATTTCATATTTGCCATGCTTCGCAGCGCCATAGTCTCTGGTCATGTCTATTCACGATTGTATATGGACGTCTTGACACAACGCCACGTTAATGCATAGATTTTTTAAAAGCTAAAAGTTGTTAAATAATTACTTAAAATAACGTTTCTTTAACTTCAGGTAAGCAATTTTTAACGTTATGTACAATATTATTATAGTTAAGCATTAATAAAAATATTCTTTAATTTCAGTTATTAAATTTTTTTGTTTTATTTACAACAAAACAAAACAGTGTCGTCTATATATATACACATATATATATATATAGACGACATACATATATATATATATATATATATATATATATATATGATATAGACGATTTGTCATATTTTACACAACGCCATCTATGATTAAGTAGCGGAATTATCACAGTACTCCTTTCAGTAGTACATACAAGGTATATTAAAGCAATTCATTAAAACTCAAGTGTCGACACATAAGCAAGCGCCACCTATCGGACTAGTTATAAAATCTACTCACCATCTCGTTTCATCCAATGAATATTAGGCATTGGATAGCCATTTGCATTACAATGGATTACTCCACGTTGCCCGACTAGTATTGACGTATTCGTAGGCTCTTCTACCCATTTAGGAGCGACTGAAAAACAAAACATGTGCTTACAATAAACTGAAATGAATGAACCACTTGAAAAGTAACTTTAATTACTGTATAATTGTTTTTTATTGTGTAACATCTAAACTATGTATTTTTGTAATTTTATCAGAAGTGTAGTATCTATCCCTTTATCACCTTGAGCATGCCGTCCTATCCCATAATTAAAATTTCATTTAGTTTATATAATAGTAGTCCTTTTTATAATATGTAGTTCTAATGTAATTTTGTAGGTAGACGTAATAATGAAATGAAATGAAATTAAAATCGTTTATTAGCATAGGCACTAAAGGCGTGCACTTGCTTATCATTAGACTCTACCGTGACTTCGGAAAGGCGTATGACGAGAAGAAGACCACAAGAAACTTGTCAATCATAGCCTGTACATAAAATAATAAAAACTTAATTTTAACTCAGAAAAAAAATAAATAACAATTTATAAATCAGATTGCAAAGTAATAAATGTCAAATTAATAACATATATGTATATAAAATACATTTATATGTCCAATAATCCCTTACTAATATAAATGTGAATGTGAGTTTGTTTGTTACGTTTTCACGCAACAACTACTTAACCAATCATCATGAAACTTTGTACACATATTTTTGGAGGTGCTAGAAGTAACATAGGATACTTTTTATTTTAGTTTTTTTTTTATTTTTTACTATAGTTTCCAACTGAATATAGTTTCAGCTGTTTGGAATCATATTGATTCATTTCTATTGAAATGATCTAAGATACTTATTTAATGACTTAAATGCGAGCAAAGCCGCGAGTAAAAGCTAGTATGTATATAAAATATATAGTTAATAATATATGGGTGTCCACATATAAAACACAAACATATAAAACCCACCATAGTCCGTATACGTACCATTAATAAAGAGATCCGCAGTCTGGTTAATGCTCCCAACATGGTTCATAGCTATGCAAGTATACCTGCCACAATGCTCCAGCGATACACGTTTTATTATAAGCACACTAAACAGCTCGGAACTCCGCTCTGTTATCTGAAACGATAGTAAATAACAATCATTTTACAATTAAACATGGGTGTCCCGAAACTCAACGTCAAACGGGCACGGGGCGGTAGACTAGGTTATACCAGTATAGAAAAAAATAAAAATCCATGTTACTTGGATAAGTGTAAATAGGATTTTTTTAACACTAGATTTACCAGAATAGTCAAAATGACTGGTCTTGCAAGATCAAATTAAAATTCCTACTGCGTGTGACATTTTCTTTAATTCTTCTAATCTTCTTTAATTTATAACAGAAGAATTAGTTTTATGAATTTTATAATATTTTATATATATTTGTAACAAATATATACTTTTTTGGTTTTGGTAGAAATAGGTATATTTAAGCTGGTAAATCTAGTGTTAAAAATGTTGAAAATCGACACCCTAGATCACATATTTAGGTACTGTGTTCACGAATTTCCAAATATTGCAGTGTGTATTTTAAATATGATCCTTAATAACTAAGCTACTCATTGCAGTCGCAAATACCAACAAATGTTGTCAATTTAGTAAAAAAAATAGTTTTATTGAGTCATAGTTAAAAAATGTTTTGTTCGTCTAAAGCCGAGTCTCCTGCTCCTGTTTGTTCGAAACATTACACAAAAACATTGAAACATTGGGGCGTGGCCGTACACAATGTTTTTGCTTTCCGTCGACCACGGAAAACAAAAAACATTGTGTATGAATACAAAAATGTGTACGGCTACGCCCCAATGTTTCGATGTTTTTGTCTAATGTTTCGAAGAAACAGGAGCAGGAGACGCGGCTTAACTTTGACACTTTGTCTTTAAAAAAAAATGTACAATACTGCCCTAGGCAAGTTATTTAAAAAAATAGCCCATTTAATCAAGATTTCAAAATGGTATATCACTTGTCACTTATGTTTCCATATTTTTTATTTTTAATAACATCAACCATTTAGAGTAATAAAACCTCGAACAAAAAATATCAAAGTAACATTATGATTTTTTGTATTATTTTTGGTCGACTTTATTTAGGTCAACATTATCTACATAGGTTTTTGATACTAAAAATGTCGGAGGTTCCTATGCCCCACCCTATATAGTTCGTAGACCACAAGTTTAACATTAGACAATGCCAGGACTACTACAAACACTGATCTTTGTATTTCGAGGTCAAGAATGGATACCTGGAATAAAATTAACCCCTAAGTCTTGGTTAATACTCACTTTTAAATTAGGAGCAATTTTCTTCCCGTCTTTAAGCCAAGAAAAATATATAGGAGGATCGCCACTGACAATGTTGCAAGTTATTTGAACTATTTGGCCTTCCTTCAAACCTGATCCGACTCTTAACTCATCCAGCTCCGGTGCTTCCACCACTTGAATTTCAAATGACCTGGAATTCGTAATTCATTCTATCAGACAAGCTGCTACGAAAGAATAGCAAAAGAATTATGCTTATAGACTGTATTAAACATCTAAACTACAAGCTATGTTCCCCTTTTATAGAAAATAAACCACTCCAACTATATAATAGGACAAAAATAGCAGATATATTTAAACACGCCAACCAACGAAACCAAAAAAAAATACTAAGCTTCCTCTAACCCAGCCATTCTCAAAGTGTGTTCCGTGGAACCCTAGGTCTAAAATACTGCAAAAATACCTACCAAAAGGAGATTATAAGGTTACATCTAAATATTACGTAATATTACATTGTAATATGATTATTCGTAAATACATATAAATCAGTTTTTTATAATTATATTAAGGCTTTTTCCTACGCCAAAAAAGTTTGAGAACGGCTGCTCTAACCTATAATAATCAACACACAAAGCAATTTATGAGATCCTAGTACAAAATTAAAGCCAAAACACCAAGCAAATTGTGCAACTGGAAATGGTTTATTAAAATCTACTAACTTTAATAGTTAAACTAAAAATTATTAACCGATTTTTGTCATATAGTAGTTAAGTGCCTAAGTCTAAGTAAGTAGATATAATTGGTCGTTTCAGGCGTTACTTTGCGGAAATGCATATTAAAGGAAATTATTTAAAATTATTTTGCTTATAATTCCCGCTACATTAGGTCGATGAAGGAAAATAACCTCCACCAACATTCAATAACTTGTCTCGACGCGTTTCGCCACTTCACGTGGCGTCATCAGGATACGTGTGGTCGCTTCGGCTTCGCTTCATCGGCCTAATGTAGCGGAAATTATATGCAAAATAATTTTAAATAATTTCCTTTAACACTATATTTACCAGCTTAAATATACCTATTTCTACCAAAACCAAAAAAGTATATATTTGTTACAAATATATATAAAAAAAATAATATAAAATTCATAAAACTAATTCTTCTGTTATAAATTAAAGGAGATTGAAAGAATTAAAGAAAATGTTACACGCAGTAGGAATTTTAATTTGATCTTGTAAGACCAGTCATTTTGACTAGTCTGGTAAATCTAGTGTTAAGTAGTAGGCATTGCTAAATAAATACATAAATAATAATATACCACACAAACCTCCTAGCCATTTCTCCAGTAGCCGTATAAACAACACATATATAGCTATCACCATTCTCTTCTTTCACAACTCTATCCACTATTAAAACTCCTTCCTCGTTAGCCACGTCAGTCATTCGACGCCATCTCGTGTATTGACGTCTATATCGACCGTGTTGTAGGGTAGATGTAGATATTTTTCTACCTTTATGCTCCCATTCTATTTTGCTGTTAAAATTTTGACCAGATTAAATTGACTGTAATTACACTAGACAATGGCTGTATTTCCTCTTTCAGTTATCAAATTTTGAATTACAAGTAGAGGTTGGAACCGGGGAGTGGGGGGGGGGGGGGGGGGAATGAAGGTAGTTCGTAAATTCAAAACTTAAAAAATTATAAATACATTTTTAAAATTAGCTTAAAAGTATCTACAAACAACCACCAAACCTATATAGTAGAAGCTAAGAGTTTTTATATGAATGAATGAATACATACTATAAAAAATATTTACCTTATAGGGTAACCATAATAAGGACATCTTAGAGTAAGCTGCTGACCGTTCTGCACTTTGATTGGTGGTAAATTTCTTATGTATGGTGGACCTGAAATAATATGACGCATGACTTCATAACAGAAACATAATGAAATGAAATGAAAATCGTTCATTAGCATAGCACTAAAGGCGTGCACTTGCTCATCGTTACACTCTATCGTGACTTCGGGAAGGCGTATGACGAGAAGAATATCACAAGAAACTCGTCAATCATAGCCTGTACATAAAGTAATAATAATAAAAAAAACTGAATTTTAATTCAGAAAAAAAAAGTGAATAACAATTTATAAATCAGATTACACAGTGGTTACAATAAATGTCAAATTAATAACATATATGTATATAAAATACATGTATATGTCCAATAATATGTATATAAAAATATTTTTAAAAAATAAAATAAAAAATATATACCACCAACCTATACCACCAAAAAAAAAATGCTTCTAGTTAGTAATCACCTCTATGTTAGCTTAAAGAGCTTTTGTTATATATGTGCAACTACATTTATGAAAAGCGACATGTTAAACTTCCTCTACTCATCCATAGATGGCGCTGTTTAATAGATAAACCCGCTTTTTTAAAAAAATATTTACTTATAGTAATTAGGCTCCAATAGAGCGCTTTTACTCGGCAATACAAATTCAAATATAAATGAAATAAATTTATTAATTTAATAATTATCAATTTAATTTAGCTGCTGTATACTGGCATTGTCCACTTACATACTAATACTTATACTTTAAGACATCGTTTCTCAAACGGGGGGTTCGAATTTGTTTTAAAGGAGGTCGCAGTCTGCCGAAAAATAATAAATACAAACTATATATATAGTAGGTACAAAAGATTCGTTTATCAAAGAAATGAATTTTAGTGTAGTGTTATAAAACTAAATATTAAGATGTAATGTGTGGGGGCTTGCAAGACTTTTTACTTAAAGGAAATTATTTAAAATTAATTCCGTTACATTAGGTGATGAAGGAAAATAACCTCCACCAACATTCAATAACTTGTCTCGACGCGTTTCGTCACTTCACGTGACATCATCAGGCTCTTTGGCTTTTTTGGTCGCGACATTAAAATGGTTGAGAAACGATGCTTTAAGGATATATATAAATAAAAGAAGGCATATATATTTCACCATAAACATGAACATAATCAGAATACGTCGTGCGACAGTCCCCATGTGACGCGCGGCAAGTATATCGACCTCCATCCTCAACACGAGCTATGCTGATATTCAAACCCGACACCACACCCAAACCTGGTGATAAGCTCTCCCATATACTGTATCTGAAAATTAACATGTTTTAGATGATGTTCCAATGCTGGAGTTATAATATATGCACATAGCCAGACCCAGAACTAGGAGACTCCATATATATTGTTATGGACTCTTTTTTATTCATGTTTTTTACTTTTTATAAAGAATACAATTGTCACATTTTGATATTTGTCTGTTACTTCAACGCAATAATAAAGCACGTACCCGAAACGAAAAAGTGTTTTAACTGAAAAAAAACCAACCATATATTGCCACAATTACCGGCTCTAGACCGCATACAGCACATATTGACATCACAGATATCAAGACAAGAACAACATAAACACATAAGACCAAGATCTAGATATAGTGCATCTCTATCAACAAGATGCTGATCTATCTCCTTGCTAAGGAAATAATAGGACCTACATAATATATGGACCTATTAATCTCCACTAATCTGAAGAAAAGCTTTTATTTTCAATATAAAATATAGCTCACTGATTGGCAAAAACTATGTTGGTATCACTAAATACATCTATATTTAACAATGGCAACACCAAATTTATGAATCTAAGGAAGAACTCTTGAGGGTAGATATATAATCTAAATTTTGAATGAAAACACAGTGTTTTATTCATAAATAATTACCTCTGATCGATTGCTGAAGTAACAACAACTCCATCTCTCTCCCAAACAAACCTTGGAGGCCTATCTCCTGATGCTGAACAATGCAAGCTTATCTGAAAAATAACACAGATACAAACTATACTAGGCTACGGTTTAGCATCGTGTTACATGAATTTTGAATAGCAATAATTTCTAATACAAGTGATTTTATACCAAATATACATCACTACCACTTCTAAAACTTGAAAAACAACAACAAAAAATTCAATTACAATTTCATAGTGCCTATGCCAATAAACGATTTTCATTCATATATCAGAAGAGAAGGTTTGAATACATATGCATAACTTACAGATTCTCCTGGAGATAAGACTCTTCTTGTAAAATGTTGAGTTATCACTATATTACACGAAGAATCCCTTTTGGACCGCCATTCTGAAAATACATTAACAAACATAAATAAATTAAGATTTATATAGATTTTTGAGACTAACTTAAGTATTTTTAAATTCGCTAAATATAAATATTAAAAAAACAACTCGTTATCTTATTGTCGAAGCACCTACCATTTCAGAGTTCATTAAATTCATAAGTCTGAGAAAAAAATGTTCTATCTTGAAACACTGGAGCAGAAACGTCAATTTTTTGAGGTTAGTTTATAAAAAATATCCATTTTGAATTGGACGGGTTTTAACTTGCTCAGGCGCCTAATATTAAAATATCAACAATAACTTAATATAAACAATAAAACTACACGAACACTAATAAAAAAATACAAATTACATTAGATTTGCACACTATTTTCCATTGAAAAATGAAATACAATCCGAAGCGCGAACCACCCACGGGCATTTAAGACGAACTGAGTTAAAAAATGAAAGAAAAAGCAAGGCTTATATCTTCGGCGTATGTAAGAATGGGACAAATATATAATGTCCGCTTTAAAACTTTTACTAGCATACAAATCAAGTAATCGCTTGTTTTATATTAGTTATTGAGAAAATAAACTGAATTTATTTTATTTCTTTGTGCATTATTAACCTCTTATTGCAATGCATAATAAAATATACAAATAAAATCATACTAACCATTTCTACTGCTCCTTACACTTTCCAATCTGTAATAAATATAAAACAACATAAAATTCACGTGTTTCAATGCGCAATATATTAAACTAGACAAGCAACGCTGCTTGATATTAATGCAAAATCACGAAACTTCATAAACTAGCGGTGTTTGTTATTACGGTTTTGTATTTACTTTATTATATTGATTTCAATTTTATAGCAATCCCGCATGCGAGTCCCTAAACGATATGGCTTGACATAATTTAGTTCGGTCTTTCTCGGCAATGTTCGGTAAAACTCGTTTTAGCTACTTTTCTAAATTATGCCTTGATTGACATTTATGCTTATCACGAATTTAGTCTGGCTTTCGAATCGAGCTGTCACAATTAAAACGGATCCGTTAGCAATCGGGATCATGAATTTTTACTAACGACTAACGAGCACCAGCAATCTATCAAATGAACGAAAGTTCCAAATCCGCACGTGGTGGCGCTGCTCAAATTTCCATACAAATCGCTTGAAGCGAACTCGGTTCGAAAGCCAGACTAAAATTCGTGATAAGCCCACTGACCTCAATACATAAGTATAAAATGATAAATAATACTTACGGCAAAATAGAAGCATCACTGTTGTTTATTGCACCTGTAAAGTAAATATGAATTAACTGTGGAAGAGCGATTTTTTAGTATTTTAGCATTTAAGCGCACTTCATCTGATGTCACTGGTCTAGTATATCCAGGAAACAAATGAAGGTATTTCTTTGCAAAAATGTATGTATTTAAATTATATATAGACACTAGCGTTAATCTTTAGGTACTGAGGTGGATGTAATTTCACGTAAACACTGACGTGGGGTCCTCAGAGTCCCGTATAATATATGTGCTTGTATTTAAAAATCTTTAGGGTTTTTAGGGTTTTGTATTTAATATTTAGCTTCAATGTATGTATTTAAATTAAATTAAATATTTTTTTATGATTTATTTGTATATAATTAATTACTATTTAATATATATAGCACCTATATAGATCATAAATCAACAAATTAACTAATTAGAATAATTCAAAAATTTTATTTTCTCAAAACTTGAGAGGCCCCCACCTCAGTAGTTAAAGGTTAAAATCTTATATTTTATACAGTATCTCTTGGACTTACGTTTGCTAGTATTGCGTAGTATTTAGAACAGCGGTTCTCAAACTGATTTATATGTATTTATGAATAATCATATTGCAATGTAATATTACGTAATATTTAGATGTAACCTTATAATCTCCCTTTGGTAGGTATTTTTTGCAGTATTTTAGCCCTAGGGTTCCGCGGAACACACTTTGAGAATGGCTGATTTAGATCATTAAATTATAGTAAAAAATCGGCTACAACTATAATAGTCTATCAACAGACAATAGACCAATCGAACATCTAACGGGGAAGATAAAGTTGAAGCATTGAAAGCCGTTCTAACCCATTCATAACTCGTTACTTGAAACACAAACAGCATTGAAACTTGTGTTTGTTACGTAAAGTTGTAAATTGAACTGATATTGAATCTCTATCAGTGTCGTATTCTGATTTTTATAGTAATTTATTTCGATTTCATTTTTAATTAATATACCCGTGTCTTTTGGGTAACTAGGTAAAGACAACGCAAATATTAAAACACCCACACTCTGTAACCCATTCATAATACATATTTATATGAAAAAAATACGAATAAATTAATTTGGGGAACAGAAATAATTATCAGTAAAGAATTTTACCCACTTCCTCACGATTTTAAATTTTATATTTTTAAAATTTATACTGGATATGATGGTTTATGTGTGCATTAAAATTATGTAATTTCTTGTTGGCATTGTCAGTATTGTCTTCATTAGACATCTGAAGCCATTAATTAAAAAAGAAGAAATATTTACCATGTTTCCGCTTTTAACTTCCGTTTCAAATATATTATTAGCACCTAACGCATTAAGATGATAATTTTAAAATTTCTAACTCATGTAGTAAAAATTGGCAAAAAAAATCCGTTCCAATGCTAAAACAATCGTAACAAAATGGTTAAATTTTCCGAGAATAACATTGTTTGTGGTAGATATCCACAGTAAAAGTTTTGAAGCTGAAGTATAGTTAGTTTAGAACTGCACAAAACTGTTAATCCGGTGCGCTTTGCTTGAAGCTGAGAAAAAATTTAAAACATCACCTAGCAAGAGAGAAGTTTACGCTACCAACCCTGATTTATTTAATTGAAGTTTTATTTTAAAAAAAATGCCTATATTTTTTATAACAAGCATTTCTACTGAATAAAAAATATTACTAATTCCACAAATTAGAAAAACTTAATTTAAAACTCTATACGATTTACTATTGTAATTATTTCGATTATCTTCAATCGTTTTCAAATTACTTATGCATGTTTTATATACTGAGGTACTAGCTCTATTTACAGTTAAGCAAAAATGGACCTGTCTACTAGTACTAACATTATATTGTAAAGACTATTAGCCAAAAGAGCAAGTGGACTGTATGAATGAAACTCTTAAAATTGTATTTACACTATATTACCAATCTCTTATAATCTAATCACACACATTCGCAAACAACATCCAAGTCCTCATTCGAACGTCCCTCGCGTTTCTCTTTTGTTTCATTCCAAATTCAAATTTACAGTTTTATTTATAAAAATATATACACTATTAACATCGCCGCCGCAACCTCTTTTCTGTCAACGAATTATTGACGAGTTTTTGATAATTTCTACTCGTCATATGTCTTTCTGAAATCTTCGTAAATTGTCATTATGCGCAAGAGCCTGAAGTGTCTAAGTGAATATTCTGTAAAAAGCATAAACCTAAATTCTGGTATAGATCGTGTAATACAACCCTTGCGAGGCGAGCAGGGGAGAGGGTCGGCCACAGAACAAGTTCTAACACTCAGTGCAGTTCTCTCAACTAGACTATTCATACAACTCGCTTTGTTCCTGAAAATACAGGCCTTTACCAAGCATTTTCTCATTTCGTTTTAATATTTAAATAAATATATATAAATGATTTCTTTTTCATATAAATACACTTGTGTCACACACACATAAACACCCACACCTGACACAAATATTTCTTTCGATTAGTGGGCTAATCACGAATTGAGTCTGGCTTTCGAATCGAGCTGTCACAAGTAAAACACATCCGTTAGCAATCGTGATCATGAATTTTTACTAACGACTAACGAGCACCAGCAATCTGTCAAATGAACGAAAGATCGAGACGTTCGAAAATTAACAAAAAGTATCTAAAATATTGTAGTTCCAAATCCGCACGCGGTGGCGCTGCTCAAATTTCCATACAAATCGCTTGAAGCGAACTCGGTTCGAAAGCCAGACTAAAATTCGTGATAAGCCCACAGGAACCAAATCCACGACCTCTGCTTAACAAAATCAGAAGCTATTTGTAAGCTTACTTTTCTTCATCTATCTTTTTTATCGTTTTATTTATATATGAATTAATTTTATGCAATTTTCCAATAGTCTCTAGTATCCAAAGGCCCTAAGTTAGTCCACGAAATTCGAAGTGTGCCGGCAAATTTTAGATATATAATATACTAGCAGTTGCCCGCGACTACGTCTGCGTAATAATGAAGATATAAAGTACTGTGAAGTTTAAAGATGTTTCATATTTCAGTCAACAGAAAATGCCTTCCACACCCCTGTTGCAAAATCTACTAACTGCCTCTCCGTCAAATTTCTAGTTTGTAGCAAAAAAATATACAAACCTGCGAGATCTCTTACAACTCCCTAATCTGGCCCTGCTGCAAAATCAGTACTTTGCAGACGTCAACTAATACTAGCTGACCAGGCGAACTTTGTTCCGCCTTAGAAGCAATAAATAAGCAGATTTTACATTTTATTAATTCAATTTTTTATTAGGAAAAACAAATAAATAAAATCAAATATTTTAATGATTCTTTATTGTTCATGTATTTTAGTGCATAGATTGCACTCTTCTCTTCACTTTGTGATATACGACAACATTACTCCCTCCAAAAAGGAAAGCTCAATATCCAAAACGCGCAAGGGTTTACGTCGTCGTGAGGAACGACGTAGTGCCTCGTTTAATGCTGCAGATGTTGAGAGTTGAGTTGAGGCTATTCAAGATCCTGCTGTTGAGCGTTAGGAGGCCCAGCTGATTTGTCTCCGTGTCCATTTGATAAATTTTGTTGTGTGATTTGAGTTGATGCACCAGGTTGATAAGTGAACGTGTCCGGTAAAACATGATCATTGACATCACCCCTACCTCGTTTTGATCCACGACTATAATAGGAATAATTCTTCGGCTTCTTGTTGTTACTCACAGTATCGTTTTTCGTTTCCAAACTGTTATCGTTACGAATGACATCATTATCATCGTTGTTCTCATCGTTAGTTTCTCTTCGCCTAAGTTGATCAGAGTGTTTCCGTTTGATTACTCCGTTGTTCATTTCAACTTGATAGGAGTAAGTCTTGGTGCGTTTTGATATAATCCTTGGTTCAGAGCCTTTCCCTATAAATTTGTTAACCCAGACTATGTCTCCAATCGAATATTCTGGTGGAATAGTTTCTTTAACTGATGGCCTGAGTTCCTGGAATAACCTAACTCTGTCAAGATCTTCCTTGACGCTTGACTTAAGAAGATCAAACGTAGTGCGCATTTATCTTCCAAACAGCATTTCGCTTAGTTGGTATCATTACCTTAGTTGGCGAATCTTTTTTATTCACTGGATATGTTTGGCTGCTTTCATTGTCGCTAGATTCGCTAGACGCGTTGTGTCGTGCTAGGCGTCTCGTTCGTAACTGCTTATGCGTTACTATGCCGCTACTAATGCACACTTTTGAGAAGTGGTTGTTCTTCCCGCATAACCTACAGCGTTTGCCTCTGACTGGACATTCTTCTAAATTATCGTGATAGTCTCCTCCGCAGAAGACGCACATTTGATTGTTTCGTAGTTGACGTTTCTTCGATTTCAAAGTATCGTTACTTCTCGTTGTTCGTATAAAATGTTGCATTATTAATAAAATATAAATGCAGTTTTAACATGAAAAAACGGTTTATTTTCAACCACAATGACATAAGTGACAGTTGTATTTTAATTATGCAACAACTTTATGTTTCAGTTTATTGTTAATTATAAATTATTAAGACCATTAATCGAAATAAACTATCCTATATCTCAAGTTAGACCAAATTACACATAAAATGCCAACTTTCATCGAAATCGGTTGACTTGGTGAAGAGTTCACTGGGAACATACATATGACACTGGATTTATATATATTAAGATAATAATGTTAATACTATTTTAAAAAAATATCTTTTTCTTTGTGTGCTGCAACAAAAAAAAGTTGAGAATCACTGGCCTAAGTATTAAATTCAAAACTAAATTTTAAACTTATAAAACGCCGGTAAGAATAGTCGTTCGTCGATTCAGTGAAATTTCTGAATTGAAGGAACTAGTTCCCGCGCGATTTCCTTTACAATTTTCTAGTTTCTACTGAATAAAGTGTGGTATTCCATTCTGTTTCAATTGTTTTCCTCACTCGTATGTATTTTATTCAGTACCTAAGCACTTTTATCGTTCAGGATATCTCTAAACGAGACCTTTATGCTTTAAGAACGCTGACGTCGTGGGTTTATAAATTATTATTATTATTAGAAACAATATATACCATCTTCAGACCGTGAGGGGAAGAAGCGAAAAGCAGATCAGGAAGGGTGTAGTTTTTTTTCTGTACAACTAAAAATGTTTTTTTGACTATAATGTTAATGTTAAACTAATATCATTTAAAAAAGTACATTTTAGAGATTAAACTTGTAGTATTTTACCGCTCGAGGCGTCATAGTTTAAATGCCAAACTGTAAAATTGTTTCATGATCCAGGAATTCCTGACAGCAGACTCTCAGAAAATTTAGGTCAAATTGTGCAGCATTTCAACCTCTCTTATTATCGTATAAAATATATATTGTTTTAAATTCCGTTTTATTAACAACTAGCTTTTACCCGCGGCTTCGCTCGCATTTAAGTCATTAAATAAGTATCAGAGATCATTTCAATAGAAATGAATCAATATGATTCCAAACAGCTGAAACTATAGTCAGTTGGAAACTATAGTAAAAAATAATATATTTTTTTAAATAAAAAGTATCCTATGTTACTTGTAGTACCTCCAAAAATATTTGTACAAAGTTTCATGATGATCGGTTAAGTAGTTGTTGCGTGAAAACGTAACAAACAAACTCATATTCACATTTATAATATTAGTAGGGATTTGAAATGTTTCGTAGTTATGCCTGTTGAATATTAAGGTATTGGGAGACCTAATAAGAAAGTAGTAAGCAGTTGGAAGTCTAGTTTTGATAAAATATGGCGCTTTAGCTTTGGGCCAACTCTACATTTTAAAGCTTTCAGTCATAATCGTCACGGCGGAGAATTAGAATTATTCAAATTAAATGAAAAAAGTGTTTTAAATTATAGTCATATAAATTAGGATATGAACCACCATAGTGTTACCTACCCATCTTATTATTTATATTATATGTAAAATAACCCTTCAATAGAATGATATTGAAAGTCATTAATCAATTATAATTTATATTCTGCGTGTCCATAGTCCATACATAATTCATAATTTATGGTTTTCCTATATTTATAGTAGAAACATCATTAGCTTAATGCAGGAAAAACCAGATATCCTTTAAAAGAAGTGTCTTCGTTCGACACACATTTTCGTCCCATTGGCCGAATTAAAACATAACACAATTCTGTAGTATATCCTTCCTCCCTCCCTGCTATATAAATGTGAATGTGAGTTTGTATGTTGCGTTTTCACGCAACAATTACTTAACCGATCATCATGAAACTTTGTACACATATTTTTGGAGGTACTACAAGTAACATGGGATACTTTTTATTAAAAAAGGAATAGAATAAATAAAGATAAATCTATGTATACTTATGAGAAGCTTCTATAAACTGAGCGCTTGAAATATTAATATGGGCCGAAAATGTAGGTCGAATATAAACTAAATTGTTTCGTTCAACTCCCTCCTTTGCAGTTCTCGTATAAAACGTTTCATAAGATACGTACTTAGGGCGTGCTTGAAGTGATATTAAACTCTTCGGGCGTTCGCGTATGAATAGAGCCTAATGGTAATACTTTGTCAAAAAAGGGGATGCTTGGAGGTATTTAAAATAAGGGTGTACGTATAATAGATCCTTTTTTATTTAGGTTACACTTGTGACTGCAAAAACAGATTAGACCCACACACATGCTATATAGTCAGTCCACTATGCCGACTTGGAAAGATTCTGATTGGCTGGTCATTTTTTTATACCCGTCTACTTATTATCTCAAGCTGAAATTCAACTACTCAGGCCGGCATAGTGAATACGGCTGCTGCCTGCAGACATTTCACTATCACAAATCTAGTATCTCTAATCTCCAAGGGCAATAAAGATTAGTACTGCATTATTAAAACCTAAGAGTGGTACCCATATTTTTTGCAATTAACCCCGAAAATTAATAATAATTATGACGACCGGTCGGGTTTGGTCGTTAACAACAAATGTTGGATGCTCTAATGTGAATAGACTGGACCGTAGACAGGTGCTTAGAAGGAGGTTTTACGTATAAAATTCCAGTAATATGGAAATGTTCTGTTATAGTCGTTCGTTACTCAGGCGCACGAACTTCGAACGAAAATACAGACGTTTGCTATTTAGGACCACTTACGGACCCGTAATCATTCACGAAATTACGGATTTGACAGCGATGTCACGACGGATAATTTACGGACATTTGACAGGACTTTTTACTGCTTTATAAGTCAAAATTCATGCTACAGAGGTGACGGCCGTATCAATTTCGGATATGCCTGAGTAGCCCCCCTGGTTTATTTACAATTATCACATAGAAATCTTCTATTTTGAAAACGTGGTAAGTGCTGAAAAACATAGAATTCGTGAACAAAATTTGTTACGAAATTTATTTATTTGCAATTTTTTAAAAATATATTTCTGGGTGAAATGAATTTGTGTTTTTAAGTTGAAATAGCTCCAAAACATAAATTTTACATCTCATGAAAAAATACAAATAAAAATTTTGTAAATGGTTTCTGAGATATTCAATACAAAAACGAACCACACAAACAAACTATTCATAATAACAACTTTAAATCGTTCTCCCGTAAAAACTGTTGATCTTACGATGGTGATAGGGACCGACCGTATAAAGCAGTTAATAATTAATCATATTAGTTCATACTGTTGAATAAGGATGGCAGTGAAACAAAACTTCTTCTTAATATATTCTTTAATTTCACATCTTCAATATATATTACATAGCACACGTCGACTCTTCTTGTACAGACACCTTTCCACACAGCGCTACCATAGACATCACTCACACCAAAGACAAAAACAATTGTGTTGCTATTTCAACACATACCCTGTCTACAGTCTTGTGTTGTGAGTTAATGGTCCCTAGCTACATTAGCCGGGGAAACTTGGCCCATCTTTATTGCCCGCTATCTTATTACATCGTATCTGTATACCCACTTAATTGTTTGGAGGCCGACGCAATAACTGTTTCTATTATTTTCTTCTGTGACATTAGAAATTCTCTATAAATAAAATAGAATATTCACGCTCAGTTATTTAGTTAAGCTTCAGAATTTATTTATTTGTTTATTGGGTCCACAAACAGGGCTCTACAACTAGACTTGGGATTAATATCATACTAAGAATTATAACAATCCAATTGTAGGCCCTACGCACGGTGAACACAGCATGCACTAACATTGCAAAACTATTTACAATTAAGTCAAAAAATATATATGTATATAGTCATTCATTAATTAAATCAAATAAAAAGTATAGTTATTTAAATGTCAAAATTAAATTATAGAATTACAATTATTTAATTCAAATTATATGATTTTTAATTGAGGCAAGAAAACAATTAAATATAATGAGAGATAGAAAGAGTATGGCCCTTGAACCAGAGATAGATATCTACATGCAGCTCCATTATACCGGCTTGAGGAGATGAATTTGCTTCGTCTAAATTAACAATCTTATTTACCCGACTACTTTAAAGTTGTTATTGATTACTACACTATAATTGATTACTATTTTTTATTACAAACGACAAAAATAATTGTTAGCTTATGTATGTATCTATGTAACATGGTGTGTATTGTGTTTAGTTCATATGTTTATCTATATTTGTATCTATTTGTATCTCCCGCTATTTCTCTACATCTCAAAGTTGGTTGCCTGGAAGAGATTTCTTCTTACTCGCTTACTCTGTATTATTTTATTGTATTATTAAGTAATTAATAAATAAATATAAATGATTTAAAAGTCCATCACTAGAATCTTAAATTTTAAACTACGCTTAACTAATGGAACGGTATCATTAAGGCTTTTACGCGCGCACGATTCACCATTTAGAACATTTCCCCAGCTGCTGTGCTTCTTTCATTTATTTTTACTTGGCAATGTTTAAGTGTTTTATATATATATAGTTTTTACTAACCGAATGAACAGTATATTGTCGTCTGTATTTAAGATATTAGTAGCTTCCCTCTTTGTCAGTTCAAGAAAATCATAAAAAGCAAACTTATTCAAAAATCATATTACACGTTAAATGAATATCTTACTGATAAAAAAGCTTGGACATAACCAATGTCATTTTATGTTTACCCATAGGTATATAATAGGATGTCAATGCCCCTATACAGTAGGATAATAGTTTTTTTTTTAAATATTTTCATAGAATTTCAATGGATATTGGGGCAAGATATTATTTATCATATAATATATTTTTATAATAATAATAACTCTTTATTGCACAGAATTAAAATACATTTAAAGAAGAACAAAAGAAAAAACAAAAGGCGACCTTATCACTAAACAGTGATCTCTATCAGGCAACCAACCTTATGATTAGGAAGTAAATAGTAGGGTGCAAAAGAACAAAATAAAATAAAATATACAAATCTATATATATAAAACTCAAAGGTGACTGACTTAGTGATCTATCAACGCACAGCCCAAACCACTGGACGGATCGGGCTGAAATTTGGCATGCAGGTAGATGTTATGACGTAGGCATCCGCTAAGAAAGGATTTTGATCAATTCTACAGGGGATAAAATAGGGGATGAAAGTTTGTATAAATCTTATTAGATTTTCGACTGATTGAACTGAAATTAAAAATTGACAGATATGTGGTTAATAACTGGAGCAAGTTTTCAATTATGACCCACGACAGGAATGGTGATAACTACTTAACACACGTTAAACAAAAGTAAAGCCACACAAACTAAACCTAATTAATAATAATACTTCTTAACGCGAGCGAAGCCGCTGGCAAAAGCTAGTGATTAATAAAGATATAAATATTTATATTTATACAGTATTATATACATATAAATATTACTATCAACTGAGAATGGAACTAGATACTTCTGCATTGACTGACACACTGACCATTGCGTTATAGAGGACGACAATTTTGTTCTAATTTCAAAACATATTCTTAATATTTGTGCATCTTAGCTTTAAACCGTTTATTTAATTATAATACTGACGTAATATTAAATATTTTTATAATCATATGTCAAGTTAAATCAATAAATGTTTGCAACGAAACATTATTAAAATATATATTTTTATTCAATTAACTATTGATTTGGTCGCATTAAATGAACAATTAAATTAACAATTCATTGCATTAATTTGCAAATATGTACCGTAAAGCATTTTCAATAATTTTCACTAAATTACATGTTATAGGGTCAACTTTTCACTGCGTAATATATTTTATACTAGCTTTTGCCAGCGGGTTCGCTCGCGTTAAGAAGTATTATTATTAATTAGGTTTAGTTTGTGTAGCTTTACTTTTGTTTAACATGTGTTAAGTAGTTATCACCATTCCTGTCGTGGGTCATAATTGAAAACTTGCTCCAGTTATTAACCACATATCTGTCAATTTTTAATTTCAGTTCAATCAGTCGAAAATCTAATAAGATTTATACAAACTTTCATCCCCTATTTTATCCCCTTGGGGGTAGAATTGATCAAAATCCTTTCTTAGCGGATGCCTACGTCATAACGTCTACCTGCATGCCAAATTTCAGCCCGATCCGTCCAGTGGTTTGGGCTGTGCGTTGATAGATCACTAAGTCAGTCACCTTTGAGTTTTATATATATAGAAGATAGAAGATAGATTAGATTAATATTATTCTATGTCACGAAGATATTCGAAGTCACGGTAGAGTCTAACGATGAGCAAGTGCACGCCTTTAGTGCCTATGCTAATAAACTATTTTCATTTCATTACAAATACTTATTATTTCCTGCCGCGTTTCAATGGAATGTTGGCCTTAACTCTATTTAGTTCGTTTAAGTAATAAGTTCATACATTAATTTCATTTGCTGAAATCACAATACAATTATATGTTATTGTTTTTTTTATAAAATTTGAGATGACGTGTAAATAATTCATTCACTAGCGCACTACCTGACCGCAGTCCATCTGACGTTAAATTTAATTATAGTACTACGCAGAGATAACTACTACAGGGGTAGATGCATCTATCCTCTTTAGATAACGAGAGATATGGTCACAAAAGCATTAAAACTCTAATCTTCGGTTTAAATTAATAACTAAAGCATCGTTTCTCAACAATTTTTAAGTTAAAAAGTTAAGTAAAAAGCCTTGCGACCCCCCACGCGTTACATCTTAATATTTAGTTTTATAACACTACACTAAAATTTATTCCTTTAAACGAATCTTTTGTACCTACTATATATGTAGTTTGTATTTATTAATTTTCAACAGACTGCGACCCCCTTTAACCCTTAATAACCTAGAGTATCAATTTTGATACCAATCTTTTAAACCGAATGTTCACATTACTATTAGTTTTTTTGATAGGTTGGCTGTTCGTATTTTACTGTTGTATAATATTCTTTCCAACGAAATTAAAAAATAAAACAAATGTCATTATTGTTTTATTTTATCTATGACATATTACTTGCGCGGCAAAGTGAACTTTCGTAAATCAGGCTACTAAGGGTTAAGATCAGTGTGGACAGGCATCTCACTAAGCTAGCATACTAGGTTAACATTAAGCGGATACATAAAGTGCTTTTATTATTAAGAAAAACAGGTATATAGCTAAAAGAATACGTTAAGTATATACGAATAATTAAAAATACTTCGACCGCTGGAATATACTGCAAGAGCGCCACATAATAGACAAATTATTCACAACTTGTAAAACGAGTTCAACTTGTATCCATTCTCTATGTTTAACGATTTTCGTTTCGCATTTGGGTTAAAAATAACTTTTTTTAATATAATTAATTGTTACAGGCGTTACTTTGCGGAAATCCATATTTAAAAAAATTATTTTGCTTTCGCGCTACATTATGCAAAATAACCTCCACCAAGATGCAGTCGTCAAGGCGAAGCCGAAGCGACCGCACGTATCCTGCTGATGCCACGTGAAGTGGCGAAATGCGTCGAGACACGTTATTGAATGTTGGTGGAGGTTATTTACCTACATCGACCTAATGTAGCGGGAATTATAAGCAAAATAATTTCCTTTAATGTTTTTTATATTAACTCGACATGTGATCGTACTAAAACTACAGTATGACTACTGATACTCATCTCGTTTTACGTAACTACTTTATCAATGCTACACAAAAAAAAACAATAGCGTAAATAACAGCGTATAAATATGACAATCTGGTTTCACTGGAGTCGTGCTCGCATACGTATCGCCAAATAAAATAGTCAATTGTAAAAAAGGCGTTACATTTATCGAATTTATCGTTATCGGTTTAGAGAATAGACTGCAGTGAAAAATACATCATGTTAAACTACACAAAAGCCTTTGGGAGATTCAAAGTAAATATTTTTAGGTTATAAATTAAAATGCGTTTTATTTGTTGGTTACATATATTGGACCAGAAACATCTGCTGAGTAGATTGTTATAAATTTTTATTGACGTAATCACGATATCGACCCCCCCCCACCCACCCCCCCACCCCCCCACCATGTCATCAAAAATAAGCAAAGCAAAGACTCCCCCGCCCCCCTCAAGCGCTTACGTAATACTTGAATGACCCTATAACGTATTGTAATTATGTAATTAATTAGTATTATTTTTGTTAATTCTTCTACAGAACGTAATTTGCCGTGTCCCAACAGATTAATGTATTTATAATATGACTTGTAATAATTTTTTTTTTCTCTGAATTAAAATTCAGTATTTTATGTATAGGCAGGCTATAATTGACGAGTTTCTTGTGGTATTCTTCTCGTCATACGCCTTTCCGAAGTCACGGTAGAGTCTAATGATGAGCAAGCGCACGCCTTTAGTGCGTATGCTAATAAACTATTTTCATTTTCATTTCATTAACTCATATATCCCATGATATTGTTAAGATATAATATATTTTACTTTCTAAATGGTTATGTTTTATACTGATGAGTAAATTTACATCCATTTGTAGCGCCGTAAATCTGCTTTTGATTTAAAAGTTATTTATTTGAATGCTATTTACTAAATACGGCCGCCATCTTGAATTTTGGAAAAAAAAAAACAAAAGAACGGCAGCCGTGCGAATTGCGCAGAAAAATACGATTAGTGAGTGATGTTATTAAAAATAAAGAAAAACAATGTTTTAATTCTGTAACATTATTGTTTTAATGATTTGTGAAGTTTTTAACAATATGGGTATGTTCCAAATTAACAGGGCACACTCCTCTCGTTATTCCGGCTACTTCCAAGCTGATCCCGAAACGCGACTAGGTCACTTAAGGGGTATCTTAATCTTAAAATAACGCAGTCGTGATAAATAATACGTTCAGGGATAATATAAATAAAAAATGCAATCAGTGTCGTATGGGAAGAACAACGAGCTGTTTCCCCTCAAGCTATTTCGTTCCATTGCGAGATAACGTCACTTCCGACGCCACCCATCTACGACGGGTTACATTATACACTAGTGGCCCGTCCCGGCTTCACATTTAGAAAAAGCGATGAAAGACATTTTATGGTAACTTTTGGCAACCTTGGGTTACATTATTGTAGTTTTAGTAAGGATCCTTATTTTTTTCTGTAATTTGTATAGCCTATATTGATCAGTGATAATGTAGCATTCAAATGGTGAAAGAATTTTTGAAATCGGTCTAGTAGTTTTTGAGCCAATTCGTTACAAACACACAAAAAATCAAATCTTTATAATATTAGTATAGATAAATAACAAATATATATAATGCCCTGACCCGGACTAGGAGGCCCCTAATTATAGGTATCAGACCAGACCTGAAACTCTAAAATTTCGACTGGAAACAACCCTAGTGATGGAACGTAAACCATTGCGAAAATAACAGTTTAAATTCCTGCTTCAAGTTGACACTCTAGTGGTGTCACCGCACTGCACACCGTGACAGCGAGTCTGTGATGAAAATCATACATTTTAATGAGCGAGCCCTTAACACTGCTGTTCGCGTCTTAAATATTCCACAGCGTTAATTGAGTTTTTAAACTCCTGTTTTATGTACATTTCACGTTTTTTGGTTAAGAATACAATACAAATATCTCAAGCATGTTTTGTGCTTCTCTCTTTGCTACTCAACGGCGTAGTTTTTCGTATTATTATGGACTTCAAATTCAGTTTTTTGTTCTTAATTATTTTATGTATAGGCTATGATTGACGAGTTTCTCGTGGTATTCTTCTCGTCATACGTCTTACTGAAGTCACGGTAGAGTCTAACGATGAGCAAACGCACGCCTTTAGTGCCTATGCTAATAAACTATTTTCATTTCATGTTAACTTTAAAATTCGATCTTAGTTTTATGTCTATTGGTGAAAACAGAATAAAATTCCCTATAGTAGAAACTTTTTAAAAAAATCGTACGTAAATATAAGTCGAATTGGTTCTAAACCTAAAACAGATGACAGAGTAGCATTATGAAGTGTCTCGTTTTGCATTAATTTTTCCTTCGCTTATGTATTTAAATTCAAATATTATTCGCTCGAGTAACGCGGCTTTCTAAATTAAAACAAAAGAAACGGTATTTTTAAATATGGAATTAAAAAAAAACAATTGAATATACAACTTTATCTATACTAGTTAGAACAAGTTCAGAATTTGATTCTGAGCCGTATAGGTTATTATTTATTTATAACCACAGATACATAATTTTTATTTTTCCCGTTAGATGGCGCTAGACGCCCAAATAAATTTAAAATAAGCAAATAAAACAGTTCATTTTATACATTATTTATCACACAAACACGCGACTAAGATTAAATATAAGAAGATAATAAACCCCTCCAAAATCTACTTAATGCTGAGGAAAAAAGTGTTTGAAATATAACAAAATATTAAATTCTCTCTTGGCTATATTCCATGTTTCGTGGATTCAGACATTAACGATAATGATGTTAATGGAGTTACGTTTATCGTTACCTTATTTATATAAAGGTTGTAACGAGACTTCGGATTAATTCCTGGTTGAACCGATTATTTATTTATTAATACCGGGTCTGAGTGTTACATGTTTTTTGTTGTTCTGGTCCTGACACCTATAGTACAGGGTATATACATTTATGAAAATAATAATAATAAACATAATTATGCCTCCACACAATCACAAATCTCTACTAATATTATAAATGTGAATGTGAGTTTGTTTGTTACGTTTTCACGCAACAACTACTTAACCGATCATCATGAAACTTTGTACACATATTTTTGGAGGTACTACAAGTAACATAGGATACTTTTATTTAAAAAAATATATATATTTTTACTATAGTTTCAGCTGTTTGGAATCGTATTGATTAATTTCTATTGAAATGATCTCTGATACTTATTTGATGACGTAATTTATAAAATCGTTAACTACGTAGTTATCTCTAGAGAATGCATGTCCAAGGATTTAGGTAGTCTTCATGTTCATAAATTTTAACGTTGGAGTGATACATCGCGTGAAACATTCTTTACCAACAGCTGTCTGCTTTAAACCATTACAAATTTAGCAAGCGTAGAGATTACAACTCTATCATTTCTCTGTCAATTGAATTAATTTAAAAGTATTTATGCGGCTTACGAAAGATGTTCAGGCTGTCATTTCGTATTAAAAATACACAAAATAAACGTGGTAGTAAGCCGTAAATATCACTTAATAATTGTCCAAATCCGGGACCATTCTATCTCTAAAAGATACAAAAAGGAAATTAATTTTCTTCATTCATTGTCTATTTTTAATATAGCAACATTTTAAAATAGACAATTTTCACGCAAGATAACTTCGAAGTGGAGCTTTTCAATTTTCAGGCTGCCATGACTACGTAGCTGTTTTAAAAAACAGGAAAAACGTCCTGAAAAATCAGTTAAATTCTCTTAGATGTTGGCCGCTACTTATTTATAGTGATTTGGTAAAACGCCATAAAGCCTCTCATAAATCGGTACTGATGTAATTTTGTATATGCATTCTATATATGTAGGAACTAAACAAACCTACTGTGACATCAAAACTAGTTTTTTAAATACTTATCTACTCGGTACTCGGTAATGTGCGAATCTACGAAATATACATAGAATTTATAATTCGGGTCATTATTAAACGTAAAACAATGAGCTGCTTCAGTTATTTTTAATTCACACCATGTTTAATTATAGTAAGGTTGCCTCACACAATACAATGGGGTTTGGGAGAAAAAGAACCGTAAATTATTGTTATTTCATCACCATAGTCAGTTCATTAAAAATACTTCATATTTAGTTCATGCCTTCGTTGTTTTTAAGGTAGGTAGAGACCATAGAAACGTCAACGAACTTTCTTATTACAAGAAGTGAAAAATGCATATCTGAAAAAACCAAATAAAAATATATACAATTTTTTTTAAATAAATTTTATATCTATAAATAATACTTTCATAAATT